>NW_019104491.1:167598-222606 GCF_001995035.1 Momordica charantia
TTTTTTTTGGTGGGGGTCGAATTATATGAATTATCACACTTCACACTCCACACTTCACAGATGTGGCACTGCTGGACAACCAAAGCCACACCTTTTGTTCATAGCTATCCTAATTCCTATCCCATCTAATCTATAGCGTTACAATTATTTATTTCACACTGCATTCTCTACTTCTCAATTAAAACATATCAAAACTGCTGCATTCTCTTCTCACTGCTACCAAACACCATAACTCACGCCAATTTATCCAATGCTCTGCCATCCAATCAAAATATATAATTGCATTCTGCCCAACTCTCTCGTTTATTTAGAAAACAAGAAGAAAAAATTTAGCTTAAGAAATTGAAGATAAACAATGTTAACAAATTTGGAGCAGACAATTAAAAAATATTACGTAATATATATTGTATTGTGTTGCTGATTCATTGATTTTTAAGCTCGCCCTTGTGGCTTGTATTGTATGAACACCCAGGAGAATTTTTTAAAAAAAAAAGAAAAAAAAAATATTTGAGCCGTCTTTTTGTGCGCGTGAACTTTGCTTTGCTCGATTGTTCTTCCCCCGTGAACTCATTCAATTAAATAATTTTAGCTTCCATTGTTTTGTTTTCACTTTATTATTTTATTTATTAATTTTGAAGGAATTGTTTCGGTCAACGATGAAGGCACTAAACTCTTCGTGCTCTGGTGCTACGTTGACGTGTTAGGTTAGGTTCACCAAGTGACATTTTTTAAGACCTGTCCAGCTACCTACTTACCTATAAACAATTAGACACCCTCAAAATGCCAAAAACTCCATGAATTTGAATTTATACTATTATACTCTGTAATTTGGTTAGTTTATTTAAAGTGGGGTTTAGAGAGAGATCTCAAAAAATGGTGCGTTAAAAGCAAGGGAGTTCACGGATCATTCTAGAATTTGAAGTTAGGACAAAGCAAACACAAAAGGTTTTGTCCATATCTTTCACGAAGAACGATATGAGAAATTCCCACCTTTTGAGGTTCTTCCGGGTGTGGCTGTGCTGCTGCAACTCCATCTTCTTTGTGGTTGTCCAGTAGTGTGGACCCACATTTTGATTTTGGCCACAGCTTTGTCTTGCATGTGAATTCTTCAACTGCATTATCTATTTTTCTATTGTTACCCTATTTTATATTTAACTATTAATCCCAATGGTACGACAACCAACCACATAAGATAATAATGTAACTGTAACCGTATTAAATGTATAAAAAAAATGCCATTTTCTAGAAAAGAAAAGTCGAGACTTTTATTGAGTAATGCCATTCCATATGATCTGTGGTTGGATAGATATTGCGGGATTTGAAAAAGAATTGAAGTGAAAAGGAAAAGTATCCTTTTTTATGATAACAAAAGAAAGTTACGATTTAGTTATTGTAGAAAGAGGACAAGACACAGAACAGTTGGAGGAAAAATTTCCAGTTTGAGAGATTTGAGGAGGAGAATGGTTGTCCCCACATGGTTGGTGTGTTAGATATGTCTGCAAGTTTTGAGCTTCAAATCCAAAGCGTACGTACAAAAAGCCATGCTGGCAAAAACTCACGGACGAGTTCCCAATCCCAACAGAGAAGTGTGTATTAATAAATTTTTGGTGTGATCTCTCAAATGAGCAACAATTGCAGCAGGCCAAGCCACATGACCCATAAGCTATAGTCATATTCAATCTTTTCATCATCTTCTTTTGTTTTTTCTTTCTCACCTCAACATCCACATTGCCGCCCAAACCAAACCAACCCACTACCAATAATGTCTCTGTACAAACACATTATATACTTTTAAACTTAACCCAAGTTATTGGAGTGACTCGCATGAATTCTCTTAATTATATGCAAATTGTTAGTTTGTTTTATCGATGAAATAATCTAGGATATGCTTTTAAAGTTTAAAAAGGTGAAGATCGATTAGGTAGAAAATTTTGGTAAAGGTTTCACGAGACTTACTCTCTATCTCCATTCTCCCAAACCCATTTGAGTTTGTCAAAATCATAGAAAACTTGTATCAATTCACCGCCAGAGTAAAACTCAAATGAATACTTGGAGCCACGAGTGATGTACTAAGATGGAAGGAAAATACACCAAAGAGATTTCAGATATATAGAGTCTGGTCAATTGAGTTGGACATACTAAAAGAATCTTTCAACATTTAAGTATAAATAGATACTTTTAAATAAGAATTCCAGAATAAAAGTGTCACATAAATATAATGGGTAAGAAATCAGTTTCTTCTATGATGCCCTTTCCAACCAAAATATTATCTAATATCCATAGGGTCATTATGATGATCACTTTTAACCCAAATGAATACCTAAAAGGCTAAAACCTTCCTTATTATATTCTTCTCTCTCTTAGAAACACTGCTTATGCAGCCCCAAACTCCTCTCCCGTCTCCCGTTTTGCCACGTTCCAACATAGAAAGAGATGTCTACTTTTTCATCTTTCGAGATAATTTTTCTCTTATTTTGTGTTGTTCTTGTGCAAGTTTCCAAAAACTTCATTAAAGGATTCCTCAAGCTTTTATATCTCCTCTTAAACTTGTCGTATTTGTTGTCCTTAGGCCTTAAATTAAGTTTTGTGAAGTAATGTTGTTTAAGTTTAAATCTAACAAACTCATATCTACTCTTTTACCTTTGTTCACATTGATAAATTGAAGCCTAATTTGACATGGAAGGACAACGATGCATCTTCAAGCGCATTTCAAACCAAATCGCTTGTCACCTAGTCTTCAAGCCATAACAGAATTCTGCTCACCCCATCGATAGACTATTTGACAGTAACATATTATTTTAACTTGTTTAGTTCTATCACCACTCAATCGAAGATTTTCATTTGAGTGCTCAGATCATGTTCGTTATTGACAGATCGCTTGAATTTCCGTTACTATTATTTATGGCTAAATGTTTTCGACATTATTATATTCTAGACATGTAATTAACCAATCTTTTGGTTGATGAGTTAGTCATGTCAGTCACTTAGCCTAGCCACGTTAATCAACTACTAGATAGTATCATGTTTATGCAATGTCTAGCTAACCGTTTCTAGTAGCAATCCTATGCCGTGTGACATAATTTCATTTTAGTTGCAAACTCTGCTTCATTTTAGTTCCAGTTTCCACCAAGCCACACAGCCAAGTATACGGTCAGGAACACCAAATTTCTTATTATAAGAATTTCAGAAGTACAGGGACGTGTTCAAATCTTGCTGTACCAACTGCTTTGGTCGATCCAGAGATGTGAATTTCATTAGCTGTCAGTCGCGTCTCTAACATGTACTCTTGAGAAATCTGCATGGATTCAGACCTGATCATGACAAATCGCATCTGTGGCTGTTGCAGATGGTGCTTTTAGCATTGAGTTAGAGCTTGAATCCATGGTCAACACCTCAAATCAAGATTACTTCTATTTGGTGGCCCAATTCAACAATTAGATTCATCCTTTTTCTTTGAACTAAGTTGTGATTATGAAGAGATACCTTTGCTGTAGATAGTCCTCTGCGAATTAAAAGGGAGGGGAATATTAAACATTCGGACAAAAATGTTGGATTTCAGGGAAGTTAGTTGTCTTCTTTTCTTACAGGATAATGATGCTCACCATTTGCTTCCTGAACCATCAATGACACCACGTCCTTGCAATTCAACTCCATTGAGCAAACATCAAGTCGCAGCCACACTTTTTTCCCCATCGAACTAAAGTTTACACGTGTAACAAAAATATAATGATGAGCATTGGTAATAATAGGTTGGACAACGAAACCACAAAGTAGTTGCTAGCTTTTGTTGTATCTTCCAGATCAAATAGATAACTAACCTGTCCATGCATGGGTAAACCTTGACTCAGTAACTGAATGTCGGTGCTTTGAAAAGCCTGACATGGATAGGATTGATTGTTAATATCAATCAAAGAAGAGGAAGGAGAAAATATTTACCACTCGCAAGACACGACCTTGTAACTGAGGTGCAACCTCGATAATCATACGAAGCTACTGAAGAAAAATAAGTCCAACCGCTAAATTGCACCTATCTATAGATACTAGGACGTGTACTTTTACCTCAGTATAATCAGGAACCCCGTCTCTACAGCTCCAAAATTATCCTCAAGTATGACATTCGCTCATCCATGATGGCATTACAGAAAGGTCCAGTTTACTTTAGTTCATCCATGTCCAAGCTTTCAAGATTCTGAGCAATGCCAAAGTCGATGTAAGCTGTCATATATTACACCATCTAGATCTTGCATAAGTAATTATCAGCACAGCAAAAAAAGGACATCATGAGACATATGCATCCATAATTTATTCTGGAATTTCGTCATACTGGTTTGCAAGAGGTAATGCATGCAAGTGTTATATAAAGTACGTCTGTGTGTCTATGTGCACTCGCACTTTGGACAAAAGGTCTTTGTATTATTTATAGCTTGGCTTAAAAGTAGATGGAGTTACATTCCAACAAGCCTCCGCTTAAGAAGGGAGGGTGAATTTTTTTTCCTAACAAGATACGAACTTTTCATTGATGTAGGAAAAGGAACCAAAAATTGTTCAAAATACAAACTCTTCGGAAGGTGAAAAGAACACGAAACACGAAAATACAGAGGAAATTACAGAAATTATGGATTAGACTAGTAAAAGCATCCCAATTGTTAAAAATAAAATGATGCACAGAAAAAAGTTAAATAAAGGATGGGTGAACTTTTAAACCAGTAGGCATACATTATTTGGGATTTAGATTATCTCCTGCCATTTCCTCCGTTGACAAAAAACTTAACCTAAAAAATGTGAACTTCAAATATTCCATGCAATCAAACTATTGATTTAGAATTAAAATCTTCCAACTTTAACAAAATTATGACAAAAAACCTGCAAATCAAGGAATAATGCGAATGACATGGTTTGGAATCAGCATGCAGCGTAAGTAAAGATCAAGTGATCTTTAACGTGCCTGCCAAAGGTCCAAGAAAGAAACCTCCTGGAATCAATGTGAAGCTCTTGTAGACAGTTTGTCTGAGCTGCTGATTCTGCTAAGTGGAAGCACCCAATTAACAGAGACTTCTTACCTCTATTAAACTGTGACCAATTTCTCTTACCAATTTTTTTGTCAATGCAACTTCTCTAAGTTGCTTTGAGGTTCCAAACTCTCCAATATCAGAATAGAAGTTTGAAGCCTGCAAAAGAATGGCAGGATCCTCAGCTTCGAGATCCACCAAAGACTTTGCAATTTTCCTTCCGATTGTTTCATTTCTATGGATTCTACAACTTCTTAACATGGAGCTCCAGATCACACTGTTGACCTTTTCTGGCACCTTTTGCAGCAACTTTTCAGCCTCATCCAACAGGCCTGCACGACCTAGAAGATCAACCATACATGAATAATGTTTCCAGTCTGGTTCAATTCCGTAAAGGGTTTTCATTGACTCAAACACAAATCTTCCTTCTTCAACCAGTCCTGAATGGTTGCACCCTATCAATGCGCACAAGAACGTCACTTTGTCAGGTTCCATGCCTTTCTGGATCATCGCCTTGAGAATTTCAATACCCTCCCTCCCCATTCCATTTCGGGCATATCCATTAATGATTGAGGTGAAACAAATGACACCTGGGGAAGGGAGTTCCTCAAAAACTTTGCAAGAAAGCTCAACATGACCACATCTTGAGTAAGCATCCATTAAAGAACAAGAAACTACAGAATTAAATTCAAAGCCTGATTTTATGGCACAACAGTGGAGCAATCTGCAGCTGGTCAAGTCTGATGGAGAAGCCATTGATAATGCTTTTAATGTTGTGGACAAAGTAACCTCATCAAGTTCAATTCCCTCGTCAATCATCAATCCAAACATCTCGACCACATCTTCAATGACACCACAGTGTAATAAAGATGTCATTAAAGAGTTACAACACTCCAAAGTTCTCACAGAAATACTTCTATACACGGCCACTGAACTCTCAATATCAAGGCATTTTCCATACATATTTATCAATGCGGATTGAAGGTGGCTACTCTCGTGACCAAAACCCATTTTCAGAGCACAAGATTGAATCTGTTTCCCCAACTGGATATTCCCTGTCCGACTGGATAAATTCAGAAGAGCCATTAACGACCGAATTGAGGGCCTTTTCCCCCAAAACTGCATCCGAGAAAACAAATCAAGTGCTTCTGATAAGAAACCAATGTCCGCATAAACTGCAACAATCGAATTCCAGGAAATAACATCCTCTACTGGAATATATTCAAATGCCTTTTTTGCTTCTGTTAAACTTCTGCAATAAGAGTAGAAATCCACCAAAGCATTTGGAACAAAGATATTTGGTTCGACCAATCCAATTTTTACAGCGCGGCAGTGTAATTGCTTCCCTTCGTCTAAGAGCCTTTCGTTACCAAATCCTCGAAGCAAATAGCAAAAAGTAAGTCCATTTGGATCCGGGCCTTCCAATTGCATTTTCGAGAAAAATTCCAGAAGCTTTTCGAATTGACCCAGTTCACAAAACCGACGTAGCAACAAGTTCCAAACAGCTATATTTCGTTGTGGCAATTCATCAAACACCTTCAAAGCTACGATATCAAGGCCCACCCGCATATAGTAATCAATTAGAGAGCTACAAATAAACAAATTCAAGCTAAATCCAAGAAAAACCACTCTGCAGTGAATTTGACTTCCTTCTTTGTAAAAATCCATGTTGCTACAAGTGCCCAAGACTGAAGTAAATGTTGACGCACTTTCTCTAATCCCTCGAGAAACCATTTCGCTGTATAACCCAAATCCGCGCTCTGGAAGTCCATTGCGAAGACACCCAGTTATTAGCAAATTGTAGGTAACAACGTCGTGACGAGGCATTTCAGCGAACAATTTAATGGCAGAGTTAAGGTTGCCCAATTTGATAAGTTTATCGATTTCTCGATTTTTAAGGTAAATTACATCACGATCACGAGAATGCGCACCCAAACACGAATACGGTTGTGCTAAATAAACTGGTGAAGCTGTGGGTACAAATTCAGATGTAACAGTTGTAATGGTTTGGCCGAAGGACGCGAATTTCCTGGCCTTTCGCATCACAGATTCAGCTTCTCCGAAGAATGGCTCTAGAACTTAGAAAGGTTTGGTCAAGGAGGATCAAAGAATACTCGGTTCCGATGTTGGTCGCAGAGTACAAGACTTGTGCTAGGAGCTCAGTTAATTTATTTAGTTAAGTTGTGAGATTACTATAGTATTACGCTTTATATACACAATAAATAGTTTGAATTTATGTCACCAGTTATTGAATGGAGGTGGCCACGACAGCAATGAGGAGCTTTAAGGTTACTAGTGTGAAAATGAACAGGTTAAAAGCACATTGACTAAAACGTTATAAGTTCGGTTGAATTACGAAATCGATCAACTGTGTGACCCTCAGTTTAGTATTACGGGCCACTCGAATGATGAATTAGAAATGAACCAGACTAGTGACCTGCAAAACAGAACACACTCCGATGATTTTATCTGGCGAAACCAAACTTGAAAGAGAATTTAAGATTCGCGTCCCTTTGAAATGAAAAAATGAGTTCTATTTATAGAGGAAATCTCCGACCATGTTCCCGATAAGGCCTCAACAGCTCTTTAAGGTAACCGTGAAATGCAGCGTGATGTCGTGAAGTCTGTCGGAAGATGAGATGAGTCGAGGTGGAGGAATAGGTTCAACCAACAGATGGAACAGGATTCCAAGTAAGCCTGATCGATTTGGCTACCAGGGAGGTCGGTTCGACCGAGACGATATAACATATGATAGCGTGATATGCCACATGTGAAATCACCTCCAACAAGTTCGAACTTCATTGAATTAGGGAAAAAAATTAAACTCAGCATGGTAAAAACATATAGATACAAAGCCATTTAATACTTAAATCAAGTTACTTTTTTAATTTAGTCACTTAGCATAACTCTTAAAACATCTCCATTATTTGTAAGGGGTTGTAAGTTCGGATTATCTCAATGCATCACCATTTGTTTTAAACAAAAAAATGCAAAACTGAAATATTTGGTGTGAAGTTGTCAATCTCTATGCCATACGAAATATGTTTAAAGTTTTGGGATACAATTTGTAAGACACCTAATTTAGCTAATAGTTGTAGTCTCGCCCCAAATGGCAATACAATCTACTTGGAGTGGTGGCTTCTCACTTGGACAGACCATAGACAATTTATGTAGAGTGATTTATTGTCTCCACTATACAAAATACAATTTATACAAAATACAATTTATTGATGATGTTTGATCAAATAGCTCTCACTTTTTTTTAATATAACATGTGAAGTGAAAATTTGAATTAATAATTTTCTCGTAAGAGATAGGTGTCTTAATTCACTAATTATGTTTAAGTTGGTAAATTTCTAATCTCAGTTAATTGAACTACCACCGAGGGTAATTATACTATTGCTTAGATCAATTTTATTAATGGATGAATGGTGCACCAATTTTTTTTATTTTTTATTTTTCGGATGAAAATTTTCATATTTTTATTATTTCTTAAATATAATAAGTTTGCAGATTAAATACAAATATTTAAGGGACTTTCAAATATAAAAATAACAATAAATTTTGGTTTTTCAAATATAGCACTTTTTTTCAGGAAAAAAAAAAGAGGTCGACATATTAAATGACAACTTTGTCTGCAGACCCAATCCCAAGCACAAGAAACCTAAAAATAAGTCTAAAATGCGGAATGCGGAAGCCTATGAAACCCTACCTTTCAATTTCCCTTCGATTTCCACTAATATATATATCTGATATATATTTGATATACTTTTAATTTACCACTGATATACAACTAATATACTATTGATATAACTATTATTATATGATTATATGATTTACCATATATTGATTTACCACTAATATAACACTGATATATTTGATAGGTATCTGATTTATCACTTGTATACCTCTAATATAACCATAATATCTACTGATATAACTTTTTATATGATTATATGATTTACTATTGATTAATTTACCACTGATATAACCTTGATATATGTCTAATATATATTTGAAATACATCTAATATACAATTAATTTACTTTTGATATAACTATAATATCTACTGATATAACTTTTTATATGAGATTTATCATTAATATAATATTGATATATGATTTATCATTGATTTACCACTCATATATATTTAATATGTACTTTATATACTTCCAATTTATCAATGATATAAACTATGATATATGATGTTCCACGAAAAAAATTTGTTTTTGAAATCGAAATTTCGGTTCAAAATGAACAACTAATGTGATTACATGTTGTTGGTATATATAACATGTGACTGCATGTTGGAATTGTTGGTAAATACAACTCATATACCACTTATATAACTTCTTATATCGTTATATGATTTACCATTTATTGATTTATCACTGATATATAGTCATGATATATATCAGATATAACACTGATGTACCTAAAATATATCTTATATTTAGTATATCAATGTGATATACTCAACTGATATACTTCCTATTATAATAGAGTGAAGAACATAAACACTTTACTAATTTAAAATAGAATGAATAACGAGATGAACAAAAAACCTATTAAATACAGTATGAATTTTTTGAAATTCTAAAAAATTGAACTTTAAATTGTGAAGAAGAATCCCAACGATGAACAAAAAACTATTAAATATAGTATATGTCTGATATACGTATAATATAATATTGATATGATATTCTGATATACCTAATGTGAATTTTTATGTAATATATATCTGATATACGTCCGATATACTATTGATATGATATTATGATATACCTGGATATGTATGTGATATACTATTATATGAGTATTTGATATATTTAAAATATAAATGTATAATATACTACTATTGATATGAGTATTTGATATTCGTATGTCTGTAAAGGATAACTTGGGAATACTGAAATATTCAAAATCAGAAATCTACAAATTTTGTTATATTTTAAAATGTAAAAAATGGGTACTATATTTTAAATATATAAAACTAATTTGCTACCCAATACAATTCCTTAGGTTTAATCTTAATAGCATAGAATACAAATTATTTTTTCTCAAAATAAAATACAAATTATTATAATATCATATAATATTTTCGTTATAACATTCAAAATACATTTTAAATTTATGTGGAGAATATTATTTATTTATTTTTATTATTATTTTTTAAGTACAGTGGAAAATATTATTTAAAATATACAGTTGAAACGAAAACAACTTGCACTTCGATTATTATTTATTATTTATTTTTTTAGTTTTTAGATGCAACAAACGCAATACGATTTCTCAAGCGTCCGATAAGAAAGAAATCCAACGGTTAGAGTTAGTATTGAAGTACCCAGTTTCAAGAGTCTGGCATAAGAATCAACCCCATTCGATCGAGAAGCCGCCATCTTCATCAAAATCGTCTGAGGCATTCGATAGCCGTGCTCGAAGTTGAAGAATTAGGATTGCTATGGGGAAGCAACCGGTCCGGATGAAGGCTGTGGTCTACGCCTTATCGCCATTCCAGCAGAAGATCATGACAGGGTTATGGAACGACTTGACCGGCAAGATTCACCACAAGATCTCCGAGAACTGGATCAGTGCCGTCCTTCTAGTTACTCCCGTCGTCGGCACCTACACGTAATTTTTGATTCCTTGTTCATTTCCATATTTTTCTTACTTTTGAAATTTCGACTTTAGGGTTTACTTTTGTTGTATAGTTTCCACCTTCCTGTTTCAATCTATTATCAAATCTTTTAAAATATCACGCTTTTCATTTGATTCTCGACGATCTCGTTAGCTTCATCTGTTCATAACACTTGATCGGGTTTAATTTAGATGAGATATCTCTTAAAGAGATTCAAAGTAGAAAATGCATAATCCCATCGACGTGGAATGGAAACCTGGTAATGAGTTGGTCTTTGCTGGACTTAGCCTTAAGATAGAAAGTGTTCAATATTCATGAATACGAAATTTTCTTCTGGAACTGAGCAGTTACAATTGGTATCATCTTATTGCGCATTCTGGTTTGGTTGATTGTTTTAATTTGTTGAAACGGAATAGAAAGGTCTGTGACTGTTTTTATTTTTATTTTTTGGGTGAGTGATCCCGTGATCTTAATTGCAAGTGTTTATTTCTGTTTTTGATCTTATTATCAGTATAGGCGTTGCCTTGCTTGACTGAAAATTTTCCCAGGCCATGTCAATCAGATTTGCAATCACTCTTCCCCCATTTGTAGTGAATCCTAGCTGCAATAACCTTGAGTTACTTCGGTCTATTTTAAGTTCATGCTATTTTATCATTGGTTAGCAAAATTACTTCTGTAGTACATAAGGTGGAGCTTTTAATTTTTGCAATGTAGTAAAGAATAGAGACTAAGGGATACCTTCCTCATGCAAGATTGAGAAATCAAATGCAGGCGAGAGGTTTAAAAATTAACCTAAAATTCAAATTTAGATGATAACGTGATGACTAATTCATGCTTTTATTTAAGTGAGACGTAAGAATGACATCTTTGTAGCAGAATGATGAAATGGGCATCACCCTGCATGAGAAAACACTGTATTTAAGAAAATTTTAGCACTTGATATGATAGTTGGATGAACATGTTTTTCTGAAGTATTATCATTCATCAAATATATAAAATAAGTATCATGCAGTGTTGGCATGAGACGAAACCTAGTTGAAGGTTGTCGCCTTAATCTTTGATTGAACTTTGAAGCATCACTTGCATATACCTATACGACTTATAAGATTAATGACTTGTATTAGTTGACTGATTGGTGGAAAATGTGGCGATGGTTGATGAAACATGTGGAGATGTATGTTTCGCTTATGAACTTGTTGTTTTTCTTTGATTCAGGTATGCACAGCAGTACAAGGAGAAGGAAAAGTTGGCCCACAGGTACTGAAGGCGCCTGGTCCCAGGGTTACCTTGAAGAAGAACTTTTGAACATGTGACCATTTTGTTATGCATCGTGATAAACTAAACGGAGCTGTGTTTTCTTAGACTATGAGGATGTGGTTTTATATTGAGGAACATTTTCTCGCTTGTTTGTTGGAATAAATTACAACATTTTTTATGATGTGAAAATGAATATAAGAAGATGGTGTAACATGTATTGGGATGGTGCGTGCAGACTTCGATTAGATTCAATTCTGATTCTACCACCTGAAGCAGAAGCACCTTATTTATCTTTCACCATTTTCCATCTACCTTCTCTTTCTCCTTGTCACTAACTTCATCCTCCTTTTTATTATTTTCCTAATTTTTTAATTTCTTACTTCTCGAAACACCAAAATTTTAAATACAATTTATGGATCACTACGCCCTCTGAGTCCCGTCAAATGAAAAACCGATTTGAAATTATGTTTCTGAAATCAAATCGACGGAAATCGATACACCAGATTGTCAATTATAATTTGAATTGATATTCGTTATTTTCTGTCCTTTAAAATTTATAGAACTCTATCTCCTTTACAACCTGAAAAAACCCACCACAATATCTCAAACACACACACACACACACAACACAACACAAACCTAACCAATAAACCTTCCGTCTTCATTTTTTAATGCTATGCAAGCAAAATTACTATAAAATTTAAATACTTTAAAACTGCCCCAATTTACGTTTTTCCTTCGCAACTGCAGTATATATAGTCAAAGAAAAAAAATTCAATTTCTTTTATAAGAGTGCAGAAATGAATCTGTATTGGAATTTGTGCGTGCCTAAACCTAAAAGGTGGAAAATCGGAGTCAGAAAATTGGAATTTGTAGACGACAACTTGTACGGGGATGCCTCGCTACACAAATGAGCCCCCTGCGGTTCGCGTCTATGCGATTTGCGACGAGTCAAGGTTATGCTCCGCCTCTGTTATTTCTCCTCTGCAGAATCGAAGATCTATGACTTGCTCATATTTACTTGTTCTTTGTGAAATCCAACAGGTATTTGATTGTGAGGAATGTTCCGGCATTGGGTTGCGGAGATGACTTGCTCAAATTGTTTTCCTCCTACGGAAACGTTGAAGAGTATGACTTTCATTTTTTGTTTTCTTTTAGACTCGTCTTTACATGCTTTTTCTTTAGCCTGCTATGTTAATTTGCCTCAGTAGCCACATGTATTGCCATTTCATGTTGAAAGCCTTTGTTAATTGTTATACCGTCCGTTGCAAAATTTTCCAACTCATGAGAAATTTTCTATAGTTCTTTCTTTTCTTTTTGGAAGGGGCCTCTGGAGCCATCCGGCAATGGCATAAATAGTTCTTTACCCGGTCACGGCATATAATTGTTTCATGTTTTCCCTGTTGGATTAGCTTCTAATAATTTCATTTCCCTCTCTAGATTGGAAAAATCTATAACAGCTCGTATGCCTCATATTTTCCTTTTATCTTATTTGATACTCTGTCAGGTGTAAACCAATGGATGCAGAAGAATGTGATGAATTTACGGATGTTTATTTTATCAAATTTCACTTGGTTAACAATGCCAGGTTAGTTGGTTATCTTTTGATTAAAAGCATGCGCTAGAGTCCCCCGACCCCCCCGGGACAAAAATTTCTTAATCATGTATGCTCTTTATTCAACTGTAAAAGAATTGAACTATAATGATTTCATTTTTAGGTTTGCAAAAAGAAAATTGGATGAGTTTGTTTTCCTTGGTAATCGGCTGCAAGTCTCTTATGCTCCTGAGTTTGAAAGCTTGCTCGATACAAAAGAAAAGCTAGAAGTCAGGAGACGAGAAGTTTTAGCACGATTGAATCGTAAGTTTTTGTGTGTGTGAAATGTAGCTTTGGCCTTTTTTATGCATATAATAGGGAGATATTGTTTTGAGTACATGTGGAAGGCATTAATTTAAAAATCCAAGAAATGAACATTATAATAGGGAAATGGTGTTTCCTTCTAATTAGTTCACTTTTAAGCATGTTATAATTTTGATATCAGTTGGAAGATCAAAGGGATCCTCAGTCAGATCAACTGCCACAGATCTTTCAAATCCTTCACACTCTCATTATGCCCTTGAACAGAAGTACTCTCTTGAAAAGAGGTATAAACAAATGAAAATTTGCAGTTTCTTCAAACTCACAAAATTGTTTTAACTGTCCTTTTCTTGGTAGGAATTATGGAGATGCAGCACTCATTTCCAACCCACGTGTTTCTCAAATGACAAAAGTATCCTCCGACCAGGTTTGTTATTATAGTTGTCTTCCCTCCCTTCTCATGTCATCTTTTATGTTATAGTTGTTATTAACAATGCTAGGGGACAATTATTATTCATGTGTTCTTTTAGTTCATGTTTTCTCTTTTACATGATGAAATTTGAACATAGTTTCAATACTTGTGCTGCAATATGGGTATGAGGAGTTCAATCCAACTGGCTCCATGATCACTTTGGAAGGCTCATGCAAGTGTGATAGGCACAAAATTAGGAAGTCTAGAGTGTTTCTCCTTTATTTTTTATTGGGCACAAAAATTTCCAGGCATTTGGGAAAGTCTAGACTCTCCCAACCATCTCCAGATTTTTCCTTTGGCTTTTGCAGTAATAGCAAACTTGGCCATTTTTACAAAATATTAGTGGTATATCTATATCAATGATGTACTTTATATTAGGTATATCAATGATATACTTTGTCCATGATGCAAAAATAGTATATCAGTCATATACTTTATATTGGTACATCACTAATCGACTTTATCAAGGATACAAAAATGGTATATCGATTGTTCTAAAGAAATAAAAAATGGTATATCAATAATATATTGTATATTGATATATTTTATCAATTGTAGAAAAATGGTAGTATATAAGTTATATAGAAGAATTATCATATTGAAAAATGATTTTTAAGTGTGACATATTTGCAAATGTAGAAACTAGTTTTACCACCTATTATAATTTCCCTTCTTCCTTTCTTTCCCCGTTCAATCCTTGCCCTTTTACTGCTTCAGCCAAATTAGTTAGATAACTACCCATAGTTATTTGATATCAACTTAGTCATGCCAGTGGGCTAACAATACTAACTATCGACTCTATGACCTGCCTTGTCTGGCATGAGTAATAGGTATATAGGTGACTGTACGATGAGGTGTGCTCTAAATTTCTGTGTTTTTATCACTCCATTTTGGTATTCAAGAATTCAACTAGTACATTAATAGAAATAGACACAATATAGTTGCCACCAATTCTTCGATAGCAACGTCTTCAATTGTTGGTGCTTCGAGATTCTCATCAATGCATAGTTCTATGAGTTGGAAGAATCTTTACTTCAAATATCTGTTTTGTATTTTGGGTCAAATTTGTATGACCAAAATATTTAAAGCAAATGGCATCATTTTTCTCTTGCCAAGAATCACCGAACCACTTGGAATTGCCTCATAAATTACCCAAGCATCAATATTCAAATCAAATTTCATACTCTAGATTCTTCCTCAAATTCATTGTTGGAGATATTTCCATCAATTTCGATTACCTCTTCAAAACTATCTCTAAAATAATTTTCAATTTCTTCAAATTCAATCAAGTGTGCAATGAATCACATTACAATATGTTCAAGAGGGCAGATGCCCCTACCTTTTTTCCCCCTTTGGAAATGGGATTTTGGTGATCTCAGGCAAAGAGGGGTGGAAAGAGGTCCAACTACACCTTGGAGAAATGAGCATGATGCATTGGAGACTTTCCATCGAATTTGGATTTGAAGATTCGAAGGTAGTGGGATTTAGTGTCAGCACTCACTGATTTTTATACCCGTGTATATGAAGCAATAGCTTCTTGGTGGTGGATCCATGATGAAGATGACGTGGTTTGGAAACATAATTGGTATTAAGCCGGTTGGTGGAAACTGGGGGTAGGGGCCTTGGTTTTATCTAGATGAAGCAAGAGCCTCTTGGTGGATCAATTGTGGAACGTTGAAGTGTATAATGTTTGAGGATGTGGTTTTGCATCCGAGTGTGGAGGTAATAATTTTCTGAATCCAGACTGGTCTTGATGATGTGGTGAAGAAGATGAGTATGGAGGTGATGGAAAAAATACTTCATTAGTCTGTGAATCTAACAAATTGTGCTCACTCCACCTCCAGTATCTAAACTCCAACCATCATTTATGGCCATCCTACCTTTTAGGAACAGCCAAGTGTTCTGATTCCAAACTAATGCAATGAGTTTTCGTGATTAAGTCAAATCCATGACAAAAAAGGGAAAACTCCCAAAATGAGAGAAACTCTCTATACTCTAAATTCTTTAATTTTGAAAAATTTTCTAAGACAATCCAACTGTGGGCTATTTAACCTTACAAGAAAATGAAAATAACTAAAAATCCTGAAAGATTAATTGTCTAATAAATTTAAGTTAACTTACTCAGATTGACAATTTAGTTAATAAAAAAATAACTAATTAACTATATCAAAATAAGCTATTAGGCTAGTTATATAATTGCTTGCTTCCTACACCACTCCCCACTTTCTTATAGTAGTTGATTGCCATTGTAGACTTCTAGGGTCTACAAATAATGTGTTGCTCTCATTATGGTCCTGCTCTAATTATTTGAAAGGTAATTTTGTTTCATCACATAGATGATTTTTAAGTTGCCTTCTCCATTCAAGGAGTGCAAACTCACGGTTTACCGAATTGCCTTTTTTCCCCCTTGACATTTTCTTATGAAATCTTAAAATAAAATCATGGTCTTGTTAAAACTAGGAATGTTTTTCTAAAGGACCTGTTGGTGGCATGGTTAGTCGTTGATGCCACTAGGGGTTGGGTCTAGGGTAGGAAGGTTTAGGTATCATCCTTGATAATCGTCTTGAATCTTCCGTTTCTGGGTGAAGATATGGATTGAACATTTGTTGACGTTTACTTCTTTGTTTATTTTTATTTCTGTTATCGTCCTTGTTGGGTAGCCTGTTGTAGATTTTCTTTTGGCTAAAAATGTGACTTTTTTCTCGGAGTGTACAGGATTACTTCGCATCTGAATCTATGAATCAAACTGTACATCTCGTCAGGGAAAAGCTTGATCAGGTGATAGAATTCCTTTGTGTTATGGTTTATTTTCAACATGTGAGAAAACTGTAATATAAACATTGCTTATTATTTGTGTTTTAGATTCAATCAAGCAGTGAACATCTGCAAGCTGGACCCGTGAGCAAGAAGTCACGTGTGGACAACAGAAGGAGAATATAATGCTTACCGGCCTTTATAGAGAATGGCCAGCGGGGGTGTCTACATTGTATCAAAAGCTATTTTGACACATCACATATATGTTTATAGTGTAAATATTTAACAATTCATCTTTATTTACAAAGGTAATAATGGAGTAGAGCATACACCAAAGTTCTGTATGAGGAGCTTTATTTTCTTTTCCCCCTATATTGGGGATCATGATAGTTAAAAAGCATTTTCCATTCATCTCTTTGATGCATATAGAAACCATGAAAGTATCAATCAGTCATGCCAATTGCCACGGCCCACGGCTATTTGAGGTCATTGAGGCACAAATTCGTATGGGAACATTTTGCAACGAAAAAAATTTGATATCAAAATTTCCCCTTCTTGCTCGTTAGACATTGTTCCGCCGGAACATAGTATCTTTTTTGTTATGCTATGAGAATGATAATTAAAAATATTAAAGTGGTGGACTGATTGAATTGGAACTGTTTGGTGAGGTTACCTTTCATAAGGTTTAAATGCGTCGTCAAAAATCACTAAAACAATTAGAAACAGGAACCGATGAAATATTCTCAATATCACATTTTTCCATCAACCAGACATTCGATAAGTGTGGCCTATGAAAAGCCAACATCATTGATCTTCATGCTAAAGCGATAAGCTCTGCATTTTCAACAGTTAAAACTAAATTTTACGAAGAGCAACTTCAACGTTCAGTTTAGTGATTTTTTTAAAAAAATGCAGGTATATGTATCATACATACAGAAGGATAGCAAGATTTTCTTTTCCAATTTGGTATGATTATAATTTAGGACAAATACACTTGAATGCCAGCCGTTTTGATCAACTGACAGACAGGACAGACATTTACAAGTCCATCACAATCTTTACACAAACAAAGGTGTCTACAAGGCATGAGTAGGATGGAAACCTCTTTTGCCTTGCATGCTCTGCAAATCATGTGCTCCTTGAAGCCTGGTAAATTCCTGGTACAAGATTTCACATTCCCTCCTGGAACACTAAGGTAATTGTTTGGATCAACGTGTGAGGCAGCATCATCCACCTCACTGTCTCCGAATCCTTCCTTTGCTTGGTCCCCACCCTGCGAGATAGCATGCTGGAGATTGTTTTTCAGGACATTTACCACTGATTCATTGTATTTAGCTCTGCTATGCCAATTCTGGGCTTCCGTCGCAACCTGCTTTATTCTCTCCACTAGTTCCCTGTTTTTACGGTTCATATTCTCAATTTCAACATCCTTCTCATGTAGTTTCCTCCCGATCCCTTTCTCTATTGCATTAAGAAACGAGGCCGTATGTCTCTGCTTCATGTCCCTTATACCCTTTGCCAAATGTTCTTCCTGTTTGTAAGGCATATGAAAATTTTAAAACCACAGATCAATTGAATCAACCGCATTGAAGAATACTTCAACATGAGCACCATTTGGCAGGCATCGTGTGAAGTTAATGCTATAAATAGTAATACATAGTTCATAAACCAATTAGACTTTGACCAGAAACATCTTCCAGGAAACCTCATCATAAACTATACTAGTTTTATCCCCATGTGCTCTTGTAAAGATCCAGACGAGGAATAAGTCCTAGAAACTCCGAGGAGTTTAGAAGTACCTGAATTTTAATATACTGATCAAACTCTTCCTTTTGTCTATCAATCTCAGTCCTGATATTATCACCAAGTGAAAAGATGATGGAAGGTGCCGCTGTTATACTTCCACTTGCAGTAGTAACAGAGGAGTTGTGTTCATCATCATCATACGATAGCCTTAAACCTGTTGACACGGCATTTGGGTTTCTAATGTTTGCTGAACGATCAGCATCATCTGGACAGGCGTTATAATTTAAGGAAATCTGAAGCTTCTGCTGTCTTGAGAAATCTTCTACTTCCCTACTTCTTTTGTTAGGGCGGAGCATATGAGCCATTTGCTCACTTCCAAAATAATTTACAGGCTCAATTCCACAGCTAACGGGAACTACAATATAAATTGTGAATTTTATTAGAGACGTGACAACTAAAGGACATTTAACAAGTTCAGATTGATCTCGTTAAATCTTCTACTGATCAAACTTTAACTCAAATAATTTTTAATGGTTAAACATAATAACAAAATATATGGAATGAATTAAGTTGAAATCAGATTTCTAAGAAACAGAAAAAACAACTCACAATTTCCAAATAGCTGCAGCTGACCAGAAGCATTACTTTGATACTGAGTTCGATTTTCATCCAGGAAAATGGGAAGCAAGGCATTGCCATTGTCACCACCCAACATTTTCTCCGGAATAAAACAGATGAACTTAAGGTAATGTGAAGTTTAAAATACCAATGGTATGGGAATTCACCACCTGCAAAAGGGGACAACAGTCTTAATAATCTCTTTCAGTAATAGAATAAAGTGATAACGACATTATGAACTAGTACACTACCTAAATATGAAACATGCTTCAGATATTGAAGCACCTCAATTTCAAATTACTTTGAGAAACATCGGACAAAATAACAGGAACCAATCAGTTGATTTACAGAAATACAAAAAATCTTGGATGAAGCAAGTTCTTAATAAGACCAGCATTGTCACAAGGGCTTCTTCGTGAATTTTTTCCAAATAAAACATTAAAAATAGGGGCCTTACATCTTCAATATATTCTTCTACAATATAGATGTAAAATAATCCATTACTTGAAACTTATTCAATGTTCGAATCTCCGATAATAGGGAATCAGTAATCTTCCAAAATCTAGTAATTCATAACATTTACTTAGAATTACAATCCATCCAAATAAGCAAAAGTACAAGAAACTACCTATCATACAATTTTCCTTACAAATCTTAATAGCAGAAAGTAAAACATAAACATCAACTTCCAAGGCAAAAACAAATTTCATACACAGCAGTAGAAAGACAGAGATCAGAAAATAACATCAGAAGTTCTATTTCAAAAACATATCCAGACAATCGGGAAAAACATTAGCAGGAAAAAGCATACGGGTATGGCATAGGAAAATAGATAAAGTTCAGTGTATCATAAGTGCCAGGGTCTCAAAATCAGGAAAGTTATGAAGATTGATGAGCAAGTTTGACCGGAATCGAATAACGTAGATGTATTGAGAAAAGAAGAGCAATCTAACAACTTTCACAAGGAAAAGCATATCATAATCCACGGATTTATTACGAATTCGAAATTTTCCATATCAGGCACGACTTTATCAAGGATGCAAACGCAACCTACACTCTAAAACACGGAAGGAAACAAGGAAAAGGCATAATAGAGGTTACCTGAACAAGAAAGTCATTTGGGCATAATCAGATGAGAACAAATATGATTTCCAGATCCTGCCATAAAACGCCCGCACAGGTTTATCCACATAATTCGCATGAACGTAGAACAGATACAGAAAAACGAAAAAATGAAATAGAAATTACAAATAAAAAAAAGTACCTGGAAGACATATATGTATATGTGCAGAATCAAATGGCGGAAACGGTGATCATCGGCGATTGATAGGATCTAGAAATATAAAGAAGGAAGGGGAGAGATGGATGGAGGGTGGAGGAGTGGTAACCGACGAAGAAGATGAGGAAGAAGATGAAGAATTATAGGAGAGAGAGGAAGAGAAATTGTAGGGAGGTGGTGCGGTGGGAGTGGAAAATTTATTAGAATGAAATGAATGAATCGGTGGTAGTGGTTACGCAAACGGATTTCCGTTCCTTTTTTCTTTATATTTATTTATTTTCTTTTTACGGAACACAAATTATGGAAGCCAAACCCATTCCTAAGGGAAGGAAGGAAGACAGTGGAAGAAAATTAAAGCTGATAATAACCCAACCCACGAATTTAACACACCATTCCTGGACCCCACCCCTCCAACTCCAAGGCGGTCAATTTTTTACCTCTTTTTTTCTTTTTCCTTTCTTTTTTTTACTTTTAATTTCATTGCATTCTATCGTTTTATTACAGATTTGCTGCATCGGTGGCAACGAAGAAGAAGATCACTCCCTCTACTCGCACTGGCGCAACAATTTCTGCAATTTCTGTTCACGCCCCACGTTTATTTAATTAATATTTAAAATATTCGATAATATATCAATTTCTTAACGTTCGTCGATTTTAATTTTGTCTTGATTTTTGAAAAATTAGGATAAATTTAATAAAGATGGTAACCAAACAGCGAAGATGGCGTTTTGAGAATTGTTCGAGAATGTGTGCTTTGCTTGCTGACAATACAACTGTAAATTATATTTCTTTTTCTCACCCCCATTTTGAATTGGTATGTCATAGGACCATTTTACTTAATTACCCCTGTCTCTCTATTTTAGAATATTTGGTAATGTGGTCTGGTCATTATTATTATTTACACAGAGAGGACGAATGAGATATTCGTGTGAGCTTTTATCATAATTCCTCAAGATATTTGTGGTAAGTCATGTTGTCCTTGAAACCACCATGTAATTTGACATAAACTTACTAGTGTTTGTGGTAAGGATGCAGTTTTAAAATAATAAACTTAGTGAAGTAATTATTAAAGGTCTTTTGTAGTGTAAAAATATTAAAGACTTAAAAATTTTCTTTTAGATATTATATTTGAGTTTTTTTTATTTTATTTTAAAATTTCATAATGTAACGAGAAGGGTAGTAAATGGTTGAAGAATATGAATAGTATTTTAATGTAAGTGAATTTTTTTATAATTATTTGGTCTAAATATTAAACCATCAGTAAATATGAATAGATGAGATGTGTAATATTAATAAAAATGGTAAAAATTTTTTTAGTACAATAATTTGACAGATGTGGAGTCGAACCTCCAACCTCTGTCAATTACTATTTAGATATATTCGCGTAGATTTAAATGAAAATGATAATAATAACATTTTGAAATGATTGTTTCGATTAAAAAGATATAATAAAACATGAGAAGGGATATATAATAAAATAAAACGAAATTGAAGAAGGTATTATAGATGGAGTTGGAGATGGTAAAACAAAAAAATTAGAATTTTGATATAGAGAGAAAATGTTGATGGGAGATGGAGTAGAGTAGGAGTAGGGGGTGGGAGAGCGAGGACCATCAACCAGAATTAAATAAAATAAATAATTGAGTGCAGAAACACACTGTAGAGAAGAGAAAGGGGCGGGAAATAAAAAGAAAGAAGAATAAGGTGGAAGTTGGGGCTGTGTGGCCTGGTCTCGGCGGGCCCACCTTAATCTCTCTCTGTGTTTTGTTTTTTTGGCGCGCTCTTACTTTTGCTTTTGCTTTCGCATTTGCATTTCTAGCGAAGCGACAACCTGCTCTGTTCACGGATCTCCATTCCCCGATTTGCGGGTCACCATCTTCATCCCCATTGCATTTATTATTATTTATCCCTCTTTTTTACTCCCTCCTCATCCCTCCCTTTTTTCCTATTCTATTTTCTTGACTATTATATTCTCCTCTTTCTTTCCGATTACAATTCATAAGCTATACAAACTTTTGCCACTATTTGATTAGAAAAATCTAACGAGTATGTCCTAATTTATTATTGAGATGTTACATGATTATTGTCGACTTAAATATGTATGGGAGGAATCTCGTATTACATAAATATAGAAGTAAAAATTTGAAATTTTGAAAGGAATCACTGGGCCACACTCGTATTGGTTTGACCAATATCAAGGCGACATTCTTCTTAAACAACCTACCATTTTTATTATTATTTTATTTATTTTTTAAAAGACCTCCAATTTATTTTATGGCCAATTTTCAATTAGGCAGTTAGCTTCCAAAGTGGACTTTTTATTTTTTAAGTAAATCTGCTCATTTATTGTATGAGTTAGGTCAAACTATTTCATTATGCACTAACATTATTCAAATAATTTGTTGTTAAATTATAAATATGGTAAATAAATTTTAATTTTTTTAAAATATGTGTCTAAATTTAATACTTATGTCTATTTAATTTATGTATTTATTATATTTTTAACAACTTCTAAATAGTTTTCTGATTACCCTTTACTTTAATGTTTTTTAAAAATTATATATTTATTTGTTTTGTTATATATTGTTTCAATATATTTTTAAACTTCAATCTAAATTTTATAAACTAAAAAGTAAATAATTTTTTCAAAAAAAAAAAAAAACTTATTTTTGTTTTTTAAATTGGCTAAGAAATCAATCATGTTTTTTATATCTTTTTTCTCTAAATTTGACTTATGATTCTATTTTCAAGAAAAGCAAATAATATACATTGTGAAGCACCCTACATTTTGAAAATTTGAAAACTCAAAATGAAATTGTCATCGACAAAATTTAAATTTTTTATATTTTTTGTCTAACAAGTTATTGTCATTGAACTTGAACATAGCCAATGCTAATTTTTCTATAAAATTTTTATTACGTATCTAACAAATTATTGTCAAGTTTATTTGTTGCAAATGCCCTACTAGAAGTAGTAGGTTCATGTCTCTCACCCCATAATTATGTAATATTGTTAACTTCGTTAACATTTATGTGACAATCATGGTGTGTCATACAACTGTTAAATATATTATTGAACATAAAATTAAAAGTGTAAAAGATTAATTCTTTTTTATACTCAGGGTCATTTTAATTTATATGGGAATTTTTGTTCAAATTTGCTACACATGCTCTGCAAAATTCTCATTTAATGTAATCTGTTTGCAGTAATATGATTGTTTGATATTTTAAAATTTTAGAAAGAAATACAACATTTGGTTTTGAAGGAAAAAAATGTATGTAGTTTAGTAGAGAACCCCTAAAATCCGTTGACAAGTTGATGGGGGAAGAGGAGATTTGAAGATTGTGAGGGAGAGTGTGGGGGGTCCATTTTTGTGTGTGTTTTGTTTTTCGTGCATACGAATATTGAATGTGATAGGCCAAGGCCAACTTTGTTGACCCACAACAAGCCAACGCGTGTCTGTGCGTGACCGTGTGGGTATGCTATGTGTTGTGGGCATGCTTGTCCAGGGTGTGTTACCCATGGCCGCATGTCCAAACCATCCTCACCACTCGCTTTCCTTTCATGTCCTTAAAGCTTTCTAGTGTAATTTTCTTGTATCGGGTTTTTGGGGTGGTAGGTGGAATTTGGCCGAGCGGCTTTGGAACTAGGTGTGTATTAGTAGGATATGTAAGCACGCCAAATTTCAAGCCAATCGGAGTTCACACGGGCCCTGTAGGCCACCGAGTGACTCCTCGCCACTTAGGACGTCTACACCTGCCACACCAAAAATGCCTTATAATGTACCTTAGGGGGGACCAAGTAGTCATCAAACCTCCCCCCGACCAAGCGTTGTATACTTTCTTGCATCCAATGTCTACAATGCTTGTTTTAAAGATGTTTTCAACTGTTTTTCTCTCTCACGTTTTCTAAAACCAATTTTCTCCTAAAACGTGAGCGGAGGCTAGACCCACGACCGAGATTGTTCGCAACTTACAGTTTTTCCTGGCTGACTTGCTCGTTTGAGCTAGAGCAAGTGCCGCACAATCGCTCGAGCTGCTTCGAAAAGGTGCGATTGTGACACTATGCGTGTTCATTTATTCAAATAAAAGCAATACTACCATCCTTATTCCTTAACCATTCTTTCTATTGACCAAATCAAACCTAAATCCAATAGCTGCTTTCAGACTTCTTCAATCACTCATCCAACCTCCAACCTCCAATCCCAAATCCATAAACCAATTTCAATTTTATAACACCCACTCCCAAGATCCAATTATTCTCTTTCATACCAATTAATTCCATTTAAATGTGTTAGATGTCCGACCAAAATCCCACCAATAATCACACATCTAGCAATATTATCGCATACAAAATATCTCCTTCAATTCATTCTTATTTTTATTTACTATAATTTAGTAATATAATTATATCTGTAAATATACTCTCTGTTTTTTATTACAAATATACTACCTCAACGAATCTCGATATCTTATTTTTCATTTTTCACTGAAAAATGATATCTTTAAAAGAAGAAGTTCAATGTTACTACGTAGTTCTGTTCTGTCTTTAGATTTAAAAGAAAAATAAATAAAAAATAAAACATGGAATGACTGTTGAAAACTTTGGGCCAGGAAGGGGAATGTCCATTGCTAAATGGGCTGGTAGCTCAGAGCCCAAATAAAATGTGCTTCCATTTACCAAAGGTTACAACGCGAAGAAAAACCCTCTCAGAGCCCTAGGAAGGCGGTTGAATAGTGAGGCAGCGTCGGAACCCCGGGCTAGGGCAGAAAGCGAAGATGATCATCCCAGTACGTTGCTTCACTTGCGGAAAGGTAAGCCATGGAGAAATAAATTCAATTTTTAGTTTAACTACCTTCTACTTATACTCCTATGTGGGAGCCTCTTCTGCAAATTTGCGTTTTTTCTGTTTTCTTGTGTGCAACTATCTTTATCTTTGGTTTGCTGCTTACGAGCACGATAAATTTTTGAATTTGTAATTTGTCAGGTGATTGGAAACAAATGGGATCATTACCTTGATCTTCTACAGGCAGACTATTCTGAAGGGTACGGATGTAGCCTCCCCTTTTCTTGTCATTTTAAGTTCTCACTCTAAAATTTCTCTCTCAAATTCCTTCTGGACTTTGAAGATTGCCTGGTCAATGTACGATATCTAACCTTTAACCTTGCTATGTAAAGATGATGCTGATGCGTTTTTTCTTGTATTAGAGATGCTCTCGATGCACTGGGCTTGGTTCGCTACTGCTGTAGGCGAATGCTCATGACTCATGTAGACCTTATCGAAAAGCTTCTTAATTACAACAGTAATTTCTCTCTCTTTCTCTACATTCATGCACGAGTTGTCTGTTGATGTACACTTACTTTAGCCTACTTCTATTAGTCGCTGCCTTTCTTTTACACCTCAGTTGTTTTCTCTTACAGCTTTGGATAAGTCTGATACCAGTTAGGCCGGGGACAAGTTTCTGCTTATTCGTGTGCAGCAGTCAGTATTTGGGTTTTATGGTTTCTGGGTCCAGTTAAGAGAAAAAGAGAATGTGTAGGAAGATTCAGTGCAGGACTCAAGTTAAGCTGTGTTGCCGTCCTGCTTTGTTTACTTGTTGATTTATACGAACCCAAATATTTAATTGTGAAGTGTTTTTAGGTCTCTACCAGTTATATATCACAATTATGTAACTTTTGGCATGTTGATGTTAGCAAAGAGAAAAAGGGAAGTAGTTAGTTATGCTGGGAAAGAGTTCCCTTCACTTAACTGACCCGGTGGAAGGCTGTCTGTATCTGCATTATCTAGAGACCTAATAGTATAAATATCGAATGTTTATGTTGCACCTGCTATTCTAAATGCGCTATTGGTTTCTCATTGTTGATTAATAGATGTGGTCATTTAGTAAAAACCTACAATAGGATGTATACTCAGTATATTTTTCCCACGGGCCCAGAAGCTTTAGTTTGTTCTGTATATTATTTTGGTAATCTGGAATTGTGTGAACTTGTTTTCTGGTTTGTTTTGCAATTCACAGAATGTATAGAATTATGAAAGAGTTGTATTGATCCTACAGTTATGTTTTAGATTTTGTTGTCCGACTGGATGTATGACTTATAAATTAGAGTCGAACCATCTTTATACTAGACTACCGAGGATGTAGTTAGGGAGGGTCCATTGTTTCTCTGTGTTTCATGTTTCTCTGTGCTTGATGTCATTCCAAAATTTTATTATCAAGATTTTCATATATTTGTCTTGTTTAGATGATAATTTGTGAACACAGGCATCTAAGATGATAATTCCAATGTCCACTGCTGAAACCAGGGGGTTCTTTTTTGGGAAATCGTTTTGAAAACAAAATTTTTGTTTTTCAGAATGATTTTTTTGACAGCACGAATTGAAGTGATCTACTTGTGGATGAGCGTCGCCGTCCATAAGCATACTCTTGATCTTTGAAAAGCGAATGCATGTGGTAATTAGTGACTTTGAGTGCGAGCATGAGCACAGGGCAGTTAGCATGTTTTTTGCATATTTGTCGGGTGGAAGCCTGCCATAATATGAAGCTCGGGGTTGTTTCATCACTTGAAATAATTCCCTCACAGGATCTGGGTTGATGTTCTTGTATCAATTCTGCTGACATTCACATGATTGATTCTACACATTTGGGGGGTTTGAAGTCCAGTGGTAGGAGCCATAGGATTGAATGAGAAAGAAAATGATTACAAGTTCAAACACGATTGCCCCGCTTTATTATTGTTTGAGTAACCAAATGCTGTCCTGAGATTTAGTCAAAGAAAGTTATATAGTCTTGAGGTCGATATTTGTTAAGTTGTAAGGATTTCGTGGAAAGGCCATTATTAGTAATGAATGTAGTTTAATTACAGAATTAAAGAACCCAGAGAAGAGAAGAGATGGTGAGGTGAGTAGAGTGTAAGAGTACTAAAATGTTGGGTAGACGTTGAAACTTTGAAGGCAATTCAAGTGGGAAGACAGTGGAAGTGGTTCATGTAACGCCTCATCTGAAATTAGTATTCAGTAAGAAAAGACAACAGCAACTAAAATTGATGTGTTAGAGACGTAATAACGTATCACAAATTTCTCACCAGGTTTTCCAATTCCTTGCCTTCTTATTATATTTATGTATTTATCTATTTTTTGATATTTGTGGATATACCTCGACTAATTTTACGGGACAATCGTATGATTTTAGTACATTTATCCTATAGAAAAGAGTTGTGTATATATATACAAGCTTATCGGGTATCAAACTATTTTAGTATTCTAGGAAAAAAGAAAAAAAGGAACATTTTTCTGAATTTGATGATGGAAGTGTTCTCGTCAATCCCCATCACCCCTAGWGAGAGAGGGAGAAAGAATCACTATCACATAGTGGAAAAAAGGCCTGTAAATAGCAATTGAAATCAGGRAAGGGCGATTCGATTTCAAATATATGTTAAAACAGGAGACAACGTGGCTTATGAGTGTACACTAAAAACTTAACCAAACCATCTTTAAATGTGCTTGCTACCTTCTCGATGTGTCTATGGACGTACTATTTAGTGGACCATTGCAGCTGAGGTGAGGAATATGAGATCCAGAGAACCTCCCCAGCTTGGAGATATCAATTATAAATCATGAAGCTGCAGCTTGTAAGTTGTAAGTTGTAAGTTGTAAGTTGTAAGATAAGGGCCGGGGTGAATTTAAACAGGACAGGAGATGAACAGTTCATGAGTCCATTCTGGGGAGTGACGACATGAATTTAAAGCGGTGGTTAAATTAATGATTGGAGGGAAATTAAATTTAAGGGGGTAGAGAGAGAGATTTGAAGTTGAAGATGAGGTTTGGATTGCCTGTGCTGTTTTGGCCCTTCACTCAGATATCTGTGGATAACCCTTCTCTCTTTTCCTATAAAAACCTCACAAATATCTTCTCCTCTTTGGCGCCTATGAAGCATTTATATGTTCTCTTCTCCTTTCTTTCACATTTCCCTTTGTTTGCTATACATAACATATGTACCTTTATTTATTCTATTCATTTTTTGTCCAATTCTAGTTTTCTGAGATAAGAGAGAATATTTTCCGTTCATATTATGTACTCTTACAGCCACGGTCAGTTTCTCCCTTGTTTTCATTGCCACCCCCATGCCTATATCCGGATGGTACCTTCTTCCCTCTCTCTTGCATGCACTCAGTTCGTAATTTTATTTACTATTACATTAGGGACAAATATATATATCGTCTTTAATTTGCACTTGCAGGTCCAACATCTTATAGAGAGATGCTTGCTACTTCATATGAGCCCGGATGAGTGCGCAAAGGCATTGGCTCACCATGCAAATATTCGCCCTCTCATAACACTTACAGGTCCAAACTCTCTCTCATGTACGTTGTGTATTTCCAAATTCCAAATTACTCTCTCACCCTCCAATCTAAATGCTCTTTTTGCAGTGTGGAGAGAGCTCCAAAAAGAAAACACTGAATTCTTCCGCTCATATTTCCATGCTATTTCTCCCAAACCATTACTGGGTATGACCCTCCATACCTCTCATTTCATATAATACCACTCTATCAAAATATCTAATTCAAAAATATGAATATGTTTTGTATATGAGAATCGTTTCTTAAACAAACCTAAGACTAGGAGAGTAGGTTTAGTTATTAGCGTTAAAGCTTCAAATCTTCTAACTTCATATTTGTTGTACTAAAAAAATAATTAATTTTATCGATTAATGTCCGTTTATTTGTTGATTAAGTATTTGGCCAATTTAAATGATCTTAAATTTGAATTCCTTTACAGCCAAATTCACAAGGAGTATGCCCAGAATGATGAGGAGAAGACAATATCACTGGAGGTGACTCAGAATTTGTAATAGTTCCGCGGATTAATTTATTTGTTTCTAAATAATCAAACGGTTCTTTTTCCCTTCTTTTTTGAAAAAGATAAATGAATAAAGGTGAGTTCAAATTTGAATGCTGAATGAAAGAAAATTAGATTTTAGTTTACTAAAAATTTATAAGTGGAATATCCTTTTGTCCACTCTCTCCATGAATTATCAATAGATAGAAGATATTTGCTCATTGTTTTTCAACGATTACCCAAAATGATTTTTAATACGGTGATCTTGAAACACGATCTCAACAGGAAAAAAACTAAAATACAAGAAAAGAAAAAGGGTTAAAATATAATTATAGTCTTAAATATTTACCCCTATTTATTATTTGGTCAAAAAGTTCAAATGTTCAATTTTAATCCCTCAATTTTCAATAAATTACGGATCCAATTTTTTCTATAAATTGTTTTTACCCAAAAATTTAGCTATCAAGGTGTATATCACTTATTACCATAAATTTTCAATTTCAACCAACTAAAATTTACTTATAAAATGTTGCAATTTTTACCATTTACTCAACTCTTACTAACTTCAACCACTAATTGTGACAAAAGGCAAGGTAGAAATCCCTCAAAACGCACTAATGTCATCGAAAATAAAGCTATGCAGAAATTTCAACCCGATCAATACACAAGTGTTGGAAAAACGACCAAAATCTCACAACATTAGTTAAATAAGGAGAAGGAAAAGCCACCAAAATCTCACATGAGTAAAATAAGGAGAAGTTCACATGAGTATATAAATTAGGACAATATTTGTATTTAATATGAGGTTTTCTGGGTGTACAAAAACAAAGTCACGAGAAGATTTTTCTATAATTTTTTCCTTACTGGGCAAATGGCGATCAGGTAAAAGATGGTGTCCCATCTACGCTTAAGTATTGTTGGATTCTCCAAATAAGCAACAATGGGAAAGACTTGGCTAGCTGTTGGACAGTGAAGAAAATTCACGCTGGTCACACAAATTTTTGTAAAATAGTTAATAGTAATTGCGTTATGTTAGCTCTAAACTTCATAAATGGCACAGTACGCATTCGGTGAAGTGACGTCTGTAATTTAAACTTTTAAAGTTACACAATATATTATGAAATGACGCCTTGATTCTTGAACATTTCAGTTCTCAAAATTCCCCAATACTAACTATCTTCATCGAAGTGTCCTACATCAGTCCATAATTTCGATTGTACATCATCAATCATTCACAGTTGGCAGCAGAAACTAAATCAGTCACGGAGATGCTTTATGATCAACAACCAGCGGATAAGAGTATTTCAACGCAGAGTCCCCATTTTTTCTTGTTTGTCTTCACAATTTCCACTATACCATCTTAATTTAACATAACTATGCACTAGTGAACCATACTCTGATGTCAATCTGAACAAAAACTTTCATAAAACTCTTAGAGAACATATTTTCCTATGTAATTCAAGAAAATCAGGTACAAGGTAATGCAAAGAGCACCCTGATGTTGAAAGCAATATATTCAAACGTTATAATCATTTCTGTATAGAGACATATCTCATCCCTTTTATCATGAACAAATTTACAATCCCAAACATTCAACGTTATCTTTTAGAAGTCATACACCAAAGCGCACTAAGAGGACTTCAGATAATACGCCAGTAACTTTTAAAATCAAATTTCCTGTTCCAAGAACAAATCGTGGCCTATCACAGTAAGCGCAATCATAATAACTGAAAGTGTAGCTCAAAGACGCAAATGGTAACCTCAAAGGATTCAATACCAATATCCACTTTTAACCCATGTTATGTGCAAAGAACCTAGCAAATTTCTATGAAAGTTCTCCCGCATATTTAAGTCCTACATCAGTAGAGCTCCTCTTTCAAGTGATTGATCCGGAGGGTGAGAGAAACTCAAATTATAAGGACAAGCTAATCCTAGACAATAGCCGTGTAGGACTATCGCCGATATCCATATTATGTTAGCCGTACTTACTTCGAGATTACGAAACTGCATATCAAATAGAGCAAAAACAACCATACGACCGGTAAGCAGATTATATCAAAAACCAGCCGCATAACAAAACCGTCAACCACTATGAAACAATAAGAATGTCAATCATGGTAACACAGCTACGAAAAATCAAGACCCGTCTTATAATTTCCTATTCTAGTTAACGTCAGAAACCATCATTAAGAATCAAGATAATGGCGAATTCTCTATCAATACGGAGAATTAAAGTAGACCTAGTCACCGCCGGGCTTCTGGTACACGTAAGTCAAACCACACTTGCCACAATAATGACGATCGAAGTGATTGGCCATGAAAGTACCAGCTCCGCACTCGGCGTTAGGACACTCTTTCCTAAGCCTCTGAACTTTTCCTGAGTCGTCGACCTTGTAAAACTGAAGAACAGAGAGCTTGACCTTCTTCTTCTTGTGCTTGATTTTTTTGGGCTTGGTGTAGGTCTTCTTCTTGCGCTTCTTGGCACCACCACGGAGCCTTAACACGAGGTGGAGCGTGGACTCCTTCTGGATGTTGTAATCGGCTAGGGTTCGGCCGTCCTCAAGCTGCTTACCAGCAAAGATGAGACGCTGCTGGTCCGGCGGTATTCCCTCCTTGTCCTGAATCTTTGCCTTCACATTGTCGATGGTATCGGAGCTCTCAACCTCGAGAGTTATGGTCTTCCCCGTCAACGTTTTCACAAAGATCTGCATATTGGCGAAGGCGGGGTTGCAGAAGCAACGGGGAGAGATGGGGAAATTTAGGGCACCAAAACTGTGAGTGGGACCATTTTATATGGATAGGGGAATTGGGCCCTTTATGGGCCGGCTGAAACGGACAGAACTCCAGCCCGGAACTTTGTCTCTTTTATACTTTTAAAGTTTTCTGATGCCTAATTCTATATTGCAATTAGTCTTGTCGAGGGTATAGGATAAATTTAAATGATTGCATTTATATCATTTATAAGCTTCGTAAAATTTAGTTATGGAATTTTTTTTTCTGAATTCCAGAATAACATTCAAGATTTGAGCTTTCCGGTTGAGAATGTATTACCTTAACGGATTGATTGATTTGTACTATGTTATCAATCTCAACTTAAAAATGTGGTAGTAGATAAAACATGCAATATCTAGTTAATAAATGTTAATTTATTTGACATGAAGTACTTAATGGATCGATGATAACGAAGTAAACAACTAAACAAAATGAAATAGCAGATATAAAAATACTTAAACTTTGAGATGAATTTGAATTTGAGGAGTCAAACCAAAGAGCCGTAACCCCGTGGGAAGAGGAAGGAAAAAGAAAGCATAGATTGAAAATGAGGAAATATAATAGAAAATTGTAAAAGGGTTTTAATGAAAGTAGTTTTGAATGCCACGCAGCATTTGCCTTTTAATTAATTGCACACCAGTTGTCAAGCTTTTTCAATCAATGCAGTCATTGAATTTACAAAAAAGTGTTATTAGCATTTAAGAGTAACATTATTTAAAAATATGAAGAGTACGCTCATTTAGCCCTCCTCCAAAAAATGAAAAAAGTATTTAATTTGTATTTCCATTAAAAAAAAACACTCTAATAATATTCAGTGAATATATTGAGGGAAAACAAAAGGCAGATTAATTGGATAAAATACGTAAGCTTGGTTGGCAATGGCATGGCATCATTAATTAAAAACTTAAACTTATATATAATAACAATATTAATACATAGAATTAGAAGCACAAGCACTGCGAATATTGAGTGGAAGGAAAAGAAAAGAAAAGAAAAATAGAGGAAATTAATAAAGGGGTTGTGTTTGTTTGGTTGATTGGTGCGTGGGCATAGCAAGAGCAACAGCATGGGAATGGGAATTAATATGTAGTGTGCGTTGTGTTTCACACAGATCCAAAGCAGCCCAGCCAGGGGATCGGAGGGTGTTGAAAAGAAGCAAGCACACAGTTTGACCTCTGACCCGCTCTGAAACCAAATAAATTAGACTATTATTATAACTTAAGAAGAAAAAGGCATTGACATTTGAATTATGTATCTCAGTGGCATCAATTCATTTAGCGTAAAGAGAGAGAATAGAAGTAATTATTCATAAATTCTGTATTTAAATGCGATTTCTTTTGAGGAAATCGACTTGGATGTGGTCGTTGGCTTACCCACCTTTGGAAACTCTTTCCTCTAAAGCTTCACAATTTCTAAATCACACTTGCCAATGCCATACAAACTATATTTACTCCATCTCCATCTCTCCATCACCTCTCTGCTGTATATTCATTCCCTTTTATCTTTAATTTATTGCTCTCATTAATGTTTGCTCTACCGCGCTAGTACTCCATATATGTACAATATATGTATATGTATGATTTGTAAACTAATCACGTGCCAGATTTAATGAACCCATTTAATTTAGTTTTGATTTAATTACCTGATTAAGTTAACAACATGCACGCTGTGGCCTGAGGGGGCCGGGTGTGCGCTACACAACAATTTTCTTCCTCATCTGATCTCCTTCTTCGCCATGGGCTGGAGGAAGATGAGCCCACTGCAGAGTAATTAAACGTACGCCAAGTTTAATTTGTATATATATCTCATCACCTGATCTTAAAGTTATTTAAGCTAATTCAAATTAAAGTTAGAGAGAGGTAGTTAATTAATTAATTACGTTTTTTGCAGCTGTCTTGAAAGCCTCTTTATGAGCCATTGCTGGGTTCTCCGCCTTCAGCCTCCGAATCTCTTCCCTGCGCGCGTTGTTTTGTTCCGACTCCAAGTGATCAGCCCGACATTTATATATATATATATATATATATATATATATATATATATATCAACGAAGAACAATAACCCTTTCTAAAACTATACGTATATGAAAACACCAATAATATATATTCTTTAATCTTACTTGATGAATTGGTTATAAGCTGACGGGGCTCGCTGTTTCTTCTCCGGGGCTTAATTTGCAAGTTAGATCATCAGAATCAAAACCAAACAAAATTAAACAGGGTATACATACCCGAAGAAAACTAATGTTAAAAAAAGAAATATATATATATATATATATGACAATATAATATAGGAGGGCGTACGCTTGTTAACAACTGGAGTGGGGGGAATATTGATGATGAGGTCGGGATCATCTTCATGATCTTGAATTATGTTATGGTTGGAGGCTATGAGGTCGGATGTGACGTTGTTGAGGTCAAAGTCTTGGCCGAAAGCCAACTGTTTTGGCTGGGAGATCCATGAGGTGACAAAAAATAAAACATATAATATATGTGTGTGTATATGTATATTTGTATTGAAATGGATGAGAAATAGAGAGAGATGATAGGGATACCAAGTTATGAGAGAGGGAAGTGAGAAGATCAAAAGGGATGAAAGAGGGCATCGCCATGTTGACAGAGAGGAGGCCAGTGCAGTTGCCGCATCTAACGCTCACCACCATCGACAGGTTGCTGTATGGAACGTTTACCTGTGCGTATATATGGTATGAAACTTAATCAGCATCCAATGAAACAAAATATAATATATCCATTGTGAATTGTGTAGTAGCGTAGTTGTAGTTGTTTTAGTAATTATATATTTGACCTTCCTTAGCTTATTGGCATCTTACCAACAATATGGTGCTACAAAGGCCACATTGGACATAGCGAATCTCTTCAGACGAATCCAGCAGGTCCTCCACTGTCGACATACCCTAACACCTTATAGTTATGCAGAGAAACTCAGAGAGTGAGGGAGAGATGAGACCTACAGCTACTTGATGTCTTTGAGACAACACAAGTGCAATTTATAGCTGATTTTACAGCCTGCCTGCATAATCAAATCTTTTACTCCCTTTCCAATTAATGATTTTGTTGTGTTAGTTGTTAGTACTACACCAGCAACCTTATTTAGTGATTTAATTACATTGCTATAAACTTATGAGCCCAAACTTTTTTCTTTTTCGAGTTCATTTAAGTAGATGCTAATTACACTCAGAGAGGAGGTGAAGGAGCATGATTTACCATTGGTCTATAATTTGTAAAATACACAACAATATTAAACGCTGAGCTCAACTAATTTATGACTTTCTTTTACTTAGATATTTAATCTAAATTTGTTTCCTTACAACAAAAAGCTAAATATATATTCAATAAAAACTGACACAAATTATTTCACTTTCATGTTATCTGCCATGCATGTTAAACTAAATAATATTGATTAATCAACCGTGAACGTGAAGCTTTATAAAACGCACGTGAATAATGATTTATTCACTCAAAAGTATTTGTACTGCAAAAAAGAAAAGAAAAGAAAAGAAAACAAGTTGTAGTTGTAGTTGTAGTTGCAGATTAGTGGGTTGTGGCTCATGATTCGGATGGAATTAGTAAAAGTGGAGAAATGCGTTTGGTGTCTGCGTTGCTGTCACAAAGAATGAGAATCGAACCTTAAAATTGAGATGTCGTGTTCCGTGCAGCGAACAGCATGCAAACAAGGAAACTACGTGGTAATAGCTTTGCTATTGCTATGCCCACCTATCTATCTTAATGTCAAAACTCCAACACAAAATAAACATACTACTACTTACTTCCTTTTATTAACCACGTCACTATGACTTTATTTGCATTTCTGATTTAGTTAATTGAATAGTGAGGGAAAGTAACGTGAGGGGTGAGAATTAGAGGGATGAAACAAAAAAATTAGTTGTATTTTTTTTCCACATCAACATTAAAAAAAAACAATATTTAGTTTATAAATATTATCACATCAGCATAAGAATAATAAAAGTTTAGTTAAGAAAAAAACATTAATGTGGAAACCCTAAAGCAGGTCGCAGGATACAGTCGAACAATAATTATCATCTACAAAGCCTCCATTAATTTTACAGATAATAAAATGAGTGAACAATAATTTTCATTTTATCACAGAAAATTACAAAGCACTAATGAATCATCAGCATCCGTCCACCTTAGCAGAATTTTATGACAAAACCACTGAATAACATTTCAAGAAAAATTATCATCAGCATTCATTCTCTAAAAGCTATTATGTAACATGAAATATGGATCTTCGGCGTTTAACAACTGTTTGATCCTCTCTCTATGGGAAGAAATGAGTTCAAACGTCTCACCAGCATTCATTCTCTAAAAGCTATTCAGTGCAATATAGCCGAAGAGAAGATATTGAATGCGGGTTAGAACAACACGAAACCAAAAGCTGATTGCTAGGGTCTCTAGGGAAGATCTAAATTGATAAATTCAGTCACCAGGATTAAGCCCTCGCCAAATGCCTGAAAGCATAACCAAAGCGAGGAAAATCCCGATGTTGGAGAACATTCCCAAACTTGATTGTGAGTTATGTCCCACAAACCAGTCACCAAAATAAAACTGCAGCAAATATAATCCCCTTTCTCTTCAATGACTTGCAAAGAGCGAAAACTAGGAAGAAGCAATCAATCTCAAATGAAGTTGACATCCACATCATTTAAATTGAGATGCAATCATGATAATATAGAAATGGAATAAAATGGGCCGAATAATCTTAAAGGATGCAACCTACATTTGGAGTTGTTCGAAGTGACCCGCAGAGAACCTAACAACATTCGCTTTACAAGTACGATTAGATCTCCTATACTAATAAGAGGTCCAAGACTGGTTCGAACCATGAGAACCAATCTAAAGAATCCCAACCCTCGAGAGAGAAAACATTCAATGATATTTTTTATATAAAACTGCATAACATCTCAGGAAAAAATCAATTAAAAAGAGCAGCAAGTGAGAGATACTTCAGAACTGTTAACCAAAATTGAGCATTGAGCGTCTCCAAACGTAACACAATTTATGAAAATAGATCCATTTGATAATTTGCAGTCCTAGTATTGTCCCAAAACGGTGATTATCATAACAACCAATCTCTATCCAAAAAAAAATGTAGCATTAAAGGAGACCTAATCACCGCCGGGCTTCTGATACACGTAAGTCAAACCACACTTGCCACAGTAATGACGATCAAAATGATTGGCCATAAAAGTACCAGCTCCGCATTCAGCGTTGGGGCACTCTTTCCTGAGCCTCTGAACCTTTCCCGAATCATCGATCTTGTAAAACTGAAGCACGGCGAGCTTGACCTTCTTTTTCTTGTGCTTGATTTTCTTAGGTTTGGTGTAGGTCTTCTTCTTGCGCTTCTTAGAACCTCCACGGAGCCTTAGCACAAGGTGTAGGGTGGACTCTTTCTGGATGTTGTAGTCGGCAAGAGTTCGACCATCCTCCAGCTGCTTACCAGCAAAAATGAGACGCTGCTGGTCCGGCGGTATTCCCTCCTTGTCCTGAATCTTGGCCTTCACATTATCGATGGTATCAGAACTCTCGACCTCGAGAGTTATGGTCTTCCCTGTCAGCGTTTTCACGAAGATCTGCATATCGTCGCAGTCGTGGGTAACCAAGGCGACGAGGGGAGATTGGCAGATTAGGGCAAAATCGGATTGCAAATTTGTATATATGGGAATGGGAATTAGGTTTGTTGGGCCGGGTTTAAGGAATATGCCATGAGGCGATTCAATTGATTGCATTGGATTGGGTTGATGGCTGAAGTAGGCTTTCTTGCCTGAAGACATTCGACAATTATGGCCCGTTCCAGCCCTAATTTTTTATTTGAGAAATATGAAGCAATGGCATATTTACGTTGCCAGGATGAAAATTGGCTAAAAGTATAGTGTGGATGGTTGATTCTGACGATAATTTACATATGTATGGGTCAAAGCCAACGTCAAATGGATCAAGCTGACTCTATAAATCGTAGGCTAATACATAATTCACTATTCAAAAGGATTTATGTGTTTTTTACTTATTTTTTTAATAGAATACTAAACCATGTATTATCTAAAATACATCATGTCTCTGGTTGACTTGCATCACTATGCCTCTATCTATTCTACGAATAACATGTCTTTGTGTATATGCAGACAAAATCATATGAAATTATTTCGTGCTTCAATCCTATTGTTGTGCATCTCAACTTTAACGAGACACTTCATCTTAAAATTTGTAATATGACTTCATGATTTTCGTTGAAAGATATCATAAACAAGGTATATTCCAATACTGCACAACATGTTCTATGATTTGTTTACAAGTTTTCCACCGTACAACTGATTTAAGCAAGAGAAATACAATTTATTTGTTGTTTTACATCTCTCAAAATACGTTAAAAGAATTTGTTGGATGACTTATTGATTTACCGTCTATCTTTCAGGGAAAAAAAATTGTATTTTTGAATATTTTTCAAGAATACAATATTGTAAAGACAGGTAATAAGCCGTCAATTTTTTAAAATAGTGAGACCTATATCAACACCGACCTAAGTATTTTGGTGGCTTCAGTAGTTACTATTATATTCGAGGGTAAAATGGAAGTTCATGATATTAATACCATAATTTCGCGTACACGTGGCAGCTAGATTGCCCAGAACAGTCCAGAAGTTTTTCCAAAAAAAATTATATTTAAACTGAACCATTCCATTAATTTAGTCTCTGGGCTGAATCTTCTCCTTCCGCAGGAATCCACGATCCCGCGGTAAGGGAAGGAAGGGCGCTTGTTGCTTTGATTGCACCTGCGGAGTTATTCAACCAAAACAATTTCTCTGCATAACCATTCACTGTTCCCTTTGGAGGAATCAAAGCATCTTCCTTCCATTGAACTCTCTGTCACCCTCCGTTTCATTTGCACACCGTGAGTGCCACGCCTTCCATTTTAATACCTATGCCGCTCTTCTCCTTCCCTTTCTTTTAAATATTGATCGTTACGTTACCCTTTCGATTGGACCAATCTAAAGTAAGGAATCTGGGAATTCAGTGGAACTTTTTAGCGATTGTTGTGTTTCTTGTTGAATAATTAGAGTTATAGACAGTGCGTATTTTTCTATATTTCTCGATGCTGATTATTGAATTTCAATTCTTCGTTATTTTCTTATGCGTTCTTTTATGCACCTTGATTTGATTCCTTCATTTTCTTGTTTGTTATTTTGATTTTTCTTCATTTTTATGGTGAAAAACTCAATCGTTCAAAAAAGGTCCTGTTTTTGTTCTGACTAATAATTTTGCCAAATTGGCCTTCTTTCTGACATTGTTTTCCTTTTTCGAAGACTGGACTTGACTAACTAGTCGTTGTTCCTCCTCATTTGAACCTGATTTTTTTTTTCCTACTCGGTCATCTCGATACATCCTACTTTCTCCTCGCTTTGAATTATAATGCAGCTGTAAAACGTTGTCTGTCTGGACCATTTATTTAACAGTTTCCTTCAAGTTTAGATCATCTTCTCAAAGACAGCTTCATCACTGAATCGATTTTTTGGATCCTCGACAATTAACTCGTCATGAGTTTCTTAGCAGGATCATCAGACCGCACGTGGAAGCTTGTCATGGTTATCGAAACTAATACTTTAAGTTATTGGTTGAACTGGAGATTCTTTCTGTGTGCTTTGTTTCTAGCATCCATTATGGTTGTGGCAGCCGTATTAATATGGACGTATGAAGGTTTCAAGAGACGCAAATCTGAATCAGGAGACGATTCACAAGATTCAGTTGGGTCATTGTACGAGGATGAATTCTGGCGGACATGTTTAAAAGGTATTCATCCAGCTTGGCTGCTAGCTTACAGAATGCTTGCTTTTGCAGTGCTCTTGGCATTGATAATAGGCGATGCTGTTGTTTCTGGAGGCGGAATATTTTTATTTTATACTCAGTAAGTCATTTATACATCTCGTATTCTTTTACCATTCTTAACTGGGTATTTTGTATTGTGTGTTGAGTGAGGACAGCAGTCCTTAACTCAATTGGCAGACTGTGTAACAGTCTTGTTCTTCTCCTTACTCCCATGTTTGATAATCTAGAGGGAAAAAGTAGGGTTCAGACGGGTTGATTTTTGGTTCAAATCTAGAAAGACTTGCATTGTGGGGAGTTTGATGATTGACCTGCTAAGAGATTGTTCAAATATGAGTTTTATTGTTCTAGTCCACACTATGATAAGTGCTTGCATCATTGCATCAGATAATATTGAAATTTTTCTTAGAATATCTACTATTGAGAACTGTAAATATTTCCTGATCGGGTTATGTAGCCCTTATTTCACTATTGCTTTGAATAATTTTGTGCAAGATGGGGCCAACACTCTGCAGACTTTTAAAATTAGAAACCCTATCTCATCTTACATCAATATGTTTAGGGAATTTACAATCATAGATTTAAACTGTATCTTTCTGAGACATGTCTCGTATGCTGCTAGAGAGGTCGCCAAAGTATGCAGTTGACTATGCATAATAATAAAACCTACCGTATCTGGTCATATTTAACCAATTAATCATCTAGAAAGTAGAGAAAATAAATTACAAACTACTTTGACAACTTGGAAAATACATTTAAACTACAGTTTAACATATCTATTTTGTGCAGGTGGACGTTCACATTGGTCACGCTCTACTTTGGGGTATGCTTTATATCTTTGAAAGCTACAAGTCTGCTAGCAAATCTGGTTATACTTTACTGACATTTGGTAGACACAAAGCAGGATGGTGTACAAGTATGTTGTGTGCAGTGTCCTCCGGACTTGGACACTAGCCCTGTGCATCCATGAAAATTGGTCCTGCGATCTGGCGTTTGGAGTCCTAAATGAACAATAGTGATCCAACGTTTGAATTATCATCTAATTATGTATGAAAATTTTGAATCATTGGTTGTAGTGGACAAGGCTAACCAGGAATACAACCAAACCTACCTAACATTCAATATATTATTAAAATTTCATGGTTTAGTTTTCCATTATCTGTAAATTATTAACCAAGCTCAAATATTGCCATCTTGCAGCTTGCAACTTCATTCTCCATTTATGGTTGTTGCAGAAAATGTAATAATAGTGGCAGCTCAACTGAGTGTACAAGTTTAGATGCAGAGCGAGGCACTTACGTACCCCCAACTCTTGGTGATGGGAGCCCCGATGTGTCCAATACAGCCAAGGGTTCAGACTCCCATGAGGATTTTCATACTCGTAAAGCTGCTGGTGTGGGGGGATATGCATTTCAAATTATTTTTCAGGTGATTATTTTCCTCCTAAAAACTTAGCAGGAATAGGTTTTATGGATCTGCACGGGTTGGCGAAGTCTCTCATGTGCTATTAGTTTAACCTTTGTAGTATACATTCGATTTATGTTATCATTCCATTAGTCTTATCTATCTCTTTCATAGAAAATACAGAGTGGGTGTCCTGAACTTTCTTGCTTGTTTTTCTTTTCATAGACATCCGCAGGTGCTGTAGTACTTACAGACATAGTATTTTGGTTCATTCTCTACCCATATCTTCTATCTCAAAATCGTGGGCTAAGTTTTGTAAGTATTTGTTCTTCTGTCCGGCCTCTCTGTGTATCTATTATAAAGCCATTTACAGTGCTTACTTTAGAGCGGGAGATGCCTTTTGTTTTGTTTGATTGATGTTAGTCGCTTTTTCACTCTTTGGCTGCAGTTCATTGTTACCATGCACTCGGTAAATGCTGTCTGTCTTCTCGGTGAAACGATTTTGAATGGCTTGGTAAGTTTTGTATTCTCATTAGTTTTCTCTTCCGGTCTTCCATTGAGTATGGGCAATGACTTAAGGTTGCTTTTGAACTGCAGCGATATCCATTCTTCCGGATTGGATATTTTGTAATGTGGACAGGGATATTTGTCCTTTTTCAATGGATCCTCCATGCTTGTGTTTCGATGCCGTAACTTTTCACTCTGCTCTACATCATTTCCCGCTTAGATTTTACATTGAACATATGAATGAGATTGTTGGATTGATTTCGACATGCTTCACTGCAGGTGGCCTTATCCATTTCTTGAACTTTCAACCCCATACGCTCCTTTATGGTAAGTATGAATCTCTGCCTCCAACTCCAGTGCATTTGTGTTTTCCCTTTTGAATTTTAAGTGGTTATGGTCGTTCCTTTTGCAGGTATGCTGGGGTTGGGTTGATGAATATCCCTTGTTTTGGGGCCTTTGCGCTAGTTATCAGAATGAAGCAGTCTCTATTGCAAAGATTGTTCCCAGAGTCGTTTCAGGGATCGAGCTGACGATTGTCGAACAACCAGTAGTTATGATATTATGTGTTTCCCAGAGAGTTCCGTCATGTTTGCTCCAAATTTTGAGTGTTGAGGACGCAAGTCACCAATCCAACAAATATTGAGCAACCAAACATGATGACGAGGTGGACAAAACACAGGCGTTGGATGGAACCCACACTCTAACCATGCTCAAATAGGCGGAAGGTGCAAGCTTATCAAGTTTTTGTATCTTTCCCTTTATTATTATTTCTTTTTTGTTGGAGCCATTTTGCTAACTTCGTTCCCCTCTCAACTGGCCATTTATTTATATATATAACATTTTTAAACGAGGATTGTCTACAAAATAATAAATATCTGTGTTTTATTATTTTTTTTCTTTGGTTAAATCATAATTTTAGATCATGAACTTTCAAATTTATCTCTAACGTGTCAACTTTACAAATATCTAATAGGCCACTGAGCTTTCAATTTTTTTTATGATAAATATTTGATGTATTAGATACTTTTTTTATGGACTTATAATTTTTGTGTCTAATTGTAAATTTTTAAAAATGTCTATTAGATCAATAATCATTAGATACAATGTTAAAAACTTAAAAACTTGTTAGAGGTGAAATTGGAAGTTATTAGATACAATGTTAAAAGACGTGAAATTGGGAGTTTACCTATTAGATATTAACCTAATAGTTAATGGATTAAATTTATAATTTATCCTTATTTTTTCTTCTTCTCGATCTTTTACTTGAAATTCATGTTTAATAATAATAATTTCATGTTTATTATTATTATTATTATCATATACTAATAAAAATTCTACTTTTTTAAGGACATACATTGAATGAATTTGAGTTATTAGGATAAATATTAAAAACAAACAATAATGGTCAAAACGACAGAAATGAACATTCCCACCACCTCCACATGTACTAAAAAAACAGACAATAATTTCATTATAATTGTGAAAATTTAGATATGAAATTTGAAATTATTGTGAAAATTTAGATATAAAATTTGAAAAGTTGGCCTTGATTTGGAAGTAAAAAAAATGTTCTTTTATTCAAACTTCAGATGATCTTCTGTTGTAAATCTATCCTTATATACAGGTTATGATATTCGGGTTTGCTAACTAAGTTGACAACATTATATATTTAATTAATTTCTGAATAATTGCTATAAGAATTGGAATGTATTGGCCGATGATTTCTTCTTCCCACAAAAAATCCATTTTTTCTTTTGATGTCTTACCACAGCCATTACAAGGGAATAAATGATAAAATAGATAAACTATCAACCTATGGAGGAAAAAAAAAATATAATTCATTTTGTCTTTACCATTGCTAAATATTTGACAATTAAAAAAGATAAATATAAAACATATATATATATATATGAATAGCGAGCGATGAACTTTTTAGTAGAGATCATGATGGAGATTACCAGGAGAGAATAATTTTCGAAAAATAATTGAGCAATGTTTAACTTTATTTTTCATTTTTTTAGGCACACAAATCTCAAAAAAAAAAAAAAGGAAGGGTTCTCTTTTTACCAAAATAGGAAAATTTTGGTTTTCTTAGAATGTTGCATCTTAATAATTTTAACCTGCCACCTATTCTGGCTCATTTATTAAATTAATTTTTATTAATTTAAATATCTATTGCTTTGGATCGAACCTTGTCTTGTGGAAATTTGGTAGGAAGGATCAAAACTTTTTGTTTATTAGTAAATCATTTTCCCAGCCTTCCACGCGATTAGTAAAATAATAAGTTTTAGTTCTATTTTCGAAATCGTCTTTTTATTTATTTTTAGTTTAAATTCAAAACTTTCAGTAGTCCGAATGCTCCTCAAGCAATAATAAATAATATGAAAGATACTTAAAATAAAAAGAAATGACAAGAGTTTGATTGATCACCAATAAGCAATAATAAATAATATGAAAAATACTTAAAATAAAAATTGATTGGTCACCAATTTTAGGTGTGAAGCACAAACAATTAATTAACATTCCAGCTAGGCGAATGAGTTTACCCGTTACTACAACCAAATATTTAATTGACATTCAAGTAAGTACCTAATTTTGTTGAAGTGGTCTTCAACTTCATTGTTTTATTATTTATTATATTCTCTTTCTTTATTCAAAGAACTGATGGAACTTCGTTGAAAAAATAAATCAAATTTTCATTTCGTCTAATAATATAAAAAATAATTATTTAAAAAGTGTGAAAATCATAATCGTTCAAATTATTTCGGAATCCAAAAATTGCTCCACCCCTATTACCATCTAAATTTCGCGCTCTGTTGCTTTTTTTTTTTTTAATTACTGTTCACATTTCTTAATTAATTTAAGGTTTCGTATAAGTTCTTAAACTTATTTTTTCTACTATACTTTGAGATTTCGGGAGGAGAGGGAAAAGGAAAGTCAACAATTTGGCTATCTCTGCCTTCGAACCCATTCAATTCCACCCAATGAAGTTTGTCAAATAATAATAAATAATAAATAAAATAATATGTTCCACCCTATACGCCAACACCAAGGACTTGTTGAAGATCCTTTCCATCAATTTTGTATTCACGAGCTAACCTACACTTACTTGCAGCCAGTACCTAGCATATAATGTGTAACCTAGTATATAATGTGTAATAAAATTTATCTCCCTAACTAAGCTTATAAATTCGGCGGCCAACGCAACCAACAATTTTTTTTTTTTTTAATTTTTTCTCCCTTTCCTTTTTTACCATTCTTTTTATTTTTATTATCTATATTGTTAACTTAAACATGACGAAGAAACCACCACAGAATCTTCTACTTTAATATCATGTTAAAGATAAATAAACCACTGCTCAACTCAAAAGTTTAAGCTAATCAATTGGGTAAATTTAATTCATATATAAATATCTCAATAATAACTCAATTGATTAAGGCCTATGTTTCCAACTAAAATGTGAATAAAACTCACTCTTTTCATCTTTTCTTTAAGAATATATTATAATTGTGAATGAAACTCACCCGTCTCTAAATGGTTCATTTAGTATTAAAAAGTGATTGTACTTGAAAAAAAGGAGTATTAAAAAGATATCCCCACTTGGCTCTAAATGATTTTTCCCATTTTGTAAAGGAATTTTTCTACCATTTTAAATTTATTAATAATAATAATAAAAGGTATGATTCATGAGAAAATAAGATAGGAAGAAAAAGAGATAAATGAAAGAACTGTGATTAAACAAATGAAAATGTCATTCAAAATTCACTTATATAAAATTAGACAAGGAGCTTCTTCTCGAAAAAAAAAAGGGTGAAGTGTCGTTGGAAGTGATAAAGATCTATATGCCAAAGTATGAAACAAAAAGAGTTAAAATTATAAAGTCACTAGATCAAACTAGAGTCCCAAATTACGCAAGGTAAGTTAGTTAAGGAAATATCAAACTATAAAATCGTTTAGTTGTCAATTAATTAAGTAATAATGAGACGTTGGTACGGGGTTACGTTTGGTCATAGATAATGAATAGATCCCATGACAACTTTAAATATTGTTTCTTATATATATATATATATATATTATATTTGCCACAGTTTCAAATCACGGCAAAAAAAATAAATAAGATGGAAAATGAGGTCGAACGTTAAAGTAGTGGTGGGAAGTGATTGAAGGCAGAAGCAGGTGTGAAATATTGATTATGTCAACTGAATAATGTTAATGAAATAATTAATGGAAAAATCGTTTAATTTTTATAATGCTTACTCTTCTCCAACCGAGTCAGATATATTAGAATACATGGTATTTCACCCAATAAAAACATCTATGAAAGCTGTTGTTTACTATTCTTTTGAACTTTTGGAATTTAGTAAAAAGTTAAATATAAGAGAGTATAAATCAAAAAAATTACTTTAATGGGGACATAAATTATTATAACTGGGGTTTTATTTGGAAGCTCGAGTTACGAAGTTAATAATGTTTGCATATTCAGATTTAATTTGAAAAATAAAATGACTGCTTCTGCTTGGTTGGTTGATGGAAAATGAAAAAAGACAGAGTACACGTGTTTCACGTTGAGTACCATCTTCCGATTACAAAAAAGAATATCCCCACGTTTTTAAGTGCATAAGCATACCCACGGGTATCACGTGTCACACCAACGTGAATCCTCATCAATCACAAACCATTATATTATTAAAGGGGTGTAATCGTGGAAATGCAAGGGTGATTGGTGATTGTGGAGTGTGGAGTGTGGAGTGTGGAAATGGGAGTGAGGGCGACGTAGCAGATCCTGATTCCACCAGGCAGAGGCAGTAGCGGCAAAAGCGTCCTTCGCATTCAAGCAATTGAGGCTTCCCACCGTTTGAAGCCACAACCAAACGAACCTTTTCTCTTTCTTTTTTTATTTTATTAATTAGTCAAATTTCAGAAATTATTTTTTAAACTTTTTGCAACTATAAATACGAGGGTCGTTAGAACGCAAGCATCGTGCAGTTAATTACACGCGAACCGAATTCCGCTACTCTGATCCTTTTTCAGCTTTTAATCAAAGGGTAATTAGTCTTTGTCGTTTACTTCCATCCGCATTTCTGTTGAGCTTTTCTTTTCTGGATCTGCGACTGCATTGTGCTTTCTTTTCTTTTCTTTTGCCTTTCGATTACCGAGTATGGCTTGTTGTTCAATTTTCAGTTCTTCTACCTCTGATTCGGAGCTAAATTTTCTGACGGGCCTTCTTTGAGCCACTGCAGGGTTTGAGAAATGGCTCGCAAGAAGATCAGAGAGTACGATTCAAAGAGATTGTTGAAGGAGCACTTCAAAAGGATCTCTGGCAGAGAACTTCCCATCCAATCCGCTCAAGTGACTCTTCTTTCTTTATTTTTCTAAACATCAAATTTCTTAGCAGTTCTATTTCTAGATCTCTTATTACTCGACATCACCTTCGTATTATTGCCTGTTGAAGTGTCTTTCACTACAAACAAGTCATTTAGTGAACAACGTTTTTCTTCTTTTATCTTTGTTTTTGTTTTTTGGTGTTTGGGTAACAATTTATAGAGTTTCACCTCCTCATTGCTTTTTGGTTTTTTCTTCGCGCGGTGCGTGCGATAATAGCTCATATAGCCTTTTTGTTTTTTTTTTCCCTTCTTTTTTGGATTTTTTGTTGTTAATGCTTTCGGCTGGAAGTTTTCCTCTGGACATTACCCAATCAGAATTGATGTTAGTGTAACTTACCGGTTTGAATCCTTGGATTTGTTTCGGTAAGAAGTCTGCGTAAACAATCGATGGAATATATCTTAGTGTTGCCAATGCCATCTCTGTCTTTGCTCGACTATAGATTCAAAATCATGAACAGACATGATTTTATCTCGTCATTTACCCCCTTTCTATGACATGGTGAATTATATACCAATTAAAATCTGGCACAGGTCACTGAATCAACTGATTTCAATGAGCTCGTTGAGAGGGAACCTTGGCTTTCATCATCAAAATTGGTCGTGAAACCCGACATGTTGTTTGGAAAGCGTGGGAAAAGTGGTTTGGTTGCCTTAAATCTTGATCTGGCTCAGGTTGCTGCATTTGTGAAAGAGCGCCTGGGCAAAGAGGTGTTTTTTTTTATTTCTTTCTATCTTTTCCGGCTATCTTCTCATGACTATTGTTTGATTTCTATTTATCACATCTTATTTCCTTCTCTCGCTTAGTGATCATTTTACTATGTTTTTCTCTTTCACAACCAGGTATCGATGGGTGGATGTAAGGGTCCCATCACAACATTTATTGTGGAACCCTTCATTCCACACAAAGAAGAATACTATCTTAATATTGTCTCAGAGAGACTTGGATGCAGCATTAGCTTCTCGGAATGTGGAGGAATTGAAATAGAGGAGAACTGGGATAAGGTATTGTTACTGTTAATTCTTAATAGAAGAGCTCATTAGGTTCAAGAGTTAACTCTTTCTGTTTGATTTCTGTAAGCCCAAAATTTTACAAAGTTTCAATGAAACTCTCTTTCATTCAGGTCAAGACCATATTTATCCCAACTGGAGTGTCTCTCACTTCAGAAATATGCGCTGAGCTGGTGGCGACCCTTCCTTTAGAGGTACCTTTGCATTGATATAAATTGTTCTTTTAGAGGGTTTTTTATCCGTTGATATTAATATATCATTATCATATAGTACTCTCGTCTATATAGTTTGTGGAGGCGTAAAATCTGCTTTAAGACCTAAAATGTACTTTTTATATACGAGGCTTTAATTTAGCTGAAATGGTTATGTTGTCCGGAATATCAAGAAACTTCTTCCCAAGAGCAAATTGTTGACATAACTTTGTTCATCATTCCAGATCAAAGGAGAAATGGAGGAGTTTATCAAGGCAGTTTATACCCTGTTCCAAGGTATGTTATTTGCCTATGATGTGAACTTTATTGTTAAGTTATGGGTGGATTGGAAAACTGAAATTGTTAGATTAGTATTTAATATATTTTAATACTCCTCGCATCTGTGAATAGATATTGATGTGTTGTAAAGCTTCGCACATGAATTATTGATATGAAATATGGAATTAAATATCATTATTAGGATGTCCTGTCTTCTTATCATGTTAAATCATCCCTAGAGTTAGAGTATTCCTTGGTCTATTCTCTACATTGATCAATTTATTTCAATTTCCTTGCGAGGCAGATCTGGACTTCACTTTCTTGGAAATGAATCCTTTTGCGATTGTTGATGGGAAGCCCTATCCTTTGGATATGAGAGGTGAACTAGATGACACTGCTGCTTTCAAGAACTTCAAGAAGTATGTCTAACACTCTTGGTTATAATTATATTTCATCCATTGCTTTTTGCGTTAAGTACAAGCCTAATAAAGTATATTTTCTGATATGTTTTGGACCTTGTAGGTGGGGAAGTATTGAATTCCCAATGCCATTTGGTAGGGTTATGAGTCCTACAGAAAGCTTTATCCATGGCCTAGATGAAAAGGTAATACGCCTGTCTATAACTTTTCTACATATTTCTAAATGTCTTTCTTCTTTAACAATTCTTTCCCCAAGACGACTGATTTACATATATTGTTTTATTCTGGAAATTCATGGAAAAAGTTCCATTCAATTTGGAAGTCTTTTATTGGGTGAAGAGGTAACGATATTTGGGAATTTAACAGTTCTGCTAATAACAGTTGTCAGTCTATGTTCTTTAGTTCGAGTCTTTGGGACTTGCAAGTATGAATGGCTTGAATATTTTTGTTCTTTTTTAACGCATGTTGATGCTCTTATTCTTGTATGTAGATCATGTTTGTTGCCATGGTTGTTCTATACAACATGTGCAGGATCTGCTTTTTAATTATTGTTTTTCTGAGGTTTGAACGCCCTTGCAAGTGTGCCTAGTTCAATGCTTATGCGACCAGCTTAAACTAATTTCATTCCATTCATAAGTGAGTTGGCTGAAATATCATTTCAATTTACTTCTCTATTAGGATCCCAATTACAAGAAAATGACGATGTAACTATTACAATATCAAAGAGAAATTACAATATCAACGACCTTTCAAGAGGGCTCTCTCTCTCCCAAGTCCCTCACTCTCCCAAGTCCCTCACCAGACTATTCTAAAAAACTATCCTCTCCTCTTCTCTCTACTTCCTCTATTTATAACCTAACTCAATCCTATTTAACTACCATAATGACCCCAACTAATATACTAATAATATTTCCATGAGTACTTTCACAACTTCATACTGGATCTAATCTGTTCAAGCTGAATTAATTCAATTTACTTCATACTAGATCTAATCCATTTCGAAGGAAGTTTTCGTTCTAAACTGATTGAAGGAACTATGTTTATCTTCCATGTAGACAAGTGCATCTTTGAAATTCACAGTTCTGAACCCCAAGGGACGAATTTGGACAATGGTGGCTGGAGGAGGTGCAAGTGTCATCTATGCAGATACGGTGTGCTTCTCTTAAGACTTGAGTGTTGAAATTCAGCTTTCAATTTTATTATTTTGGTTTATTGATAGAAGTTTTCCTTTTGTCTAGGTCGGAGATCTTGGTTATGCCTCTGAGCTTGGAAACTATGCAGAATATAGTGGAGCACCTAACGAAGAGGAGGTGTTGCAGTATGCCAGAGTTGTTATTGATGTAAGCAATGTTTATTATCTAGTTACACGTGCATAATTACCATAATGTATGCAACCATGAGTATGTGAAGATACTTTGAATTTTTAATCAAACATCTGCTTCTGTGCATTGAATGAAGAAGTTGATGCTCTCCTTCGTTTCCTGTAGTGTGCAACTGCAGACCCCGATGGCCAAAAGAGAGCACTCGTGGTTGGAGGAGGGATAGCAAACTTTACTGATGTAGCTGCTACATTTAATGGCATAATTCGGGCCTTGAAGGAGAAGGTGAAGCAACCCCTGTCCAGTTTTAGGCAATTCATTTTCTTGATTCCTTTAGTATACTAATGGGTAGGCACATTATGTTGATATGGTTCAGGAATCAAGGCTGAAAGCGGCTAGGATGAATATTTATGTAAGGAGGGGAGGCCCCAACTACCAGAGAGGTCTGGCCAAGATGCGGGCACTCGGCGAAGAACTCGGTGTTCCAATCGAGGTACCGTGCAGCATTAAATGACGAAATATATAATATTGTTAAAAGGCCTGTAAAAAGTTGATACTGAGAAACCTTGGTTTTATATAGGTTTATGGGCCAGAGGCAACCATGACTGGTATATGCAAGCAAGCGATTGAGTGCATAACGGCAGCTGCATAAGTCAGGACTGGGAACACCATCCGCGTCGAGCATGTGGTAGAGATCGAGCATGTGGTAGAGATCTTATAATTATGTTGTGTAGTTTTCTTTGTCTTCAACCAATTTGTGGCGATAGTTCCTCAAGTTTTTAATAAAAATCTCCATTTGTTATGCATTTGAACAATAATTTGTGAGCAGAAACTTTTGGGTGGATAAGGATAAAGCAAGGGGGTCATACGAATTCAATATGGATAGGTGTAACGATTTGGACTATTCTGTGTCGTTGTCAGTATAGGCTTATCTTTCATTTAAGAGGAGGCCATTAAATTTAGTAGCCAATTTCTCACTGCTATTTGAACTAGATGCATTATTTTTTACGTTTGATGCCACTGACTAACTCGGATACACATTGGTCTTGATGCTGTAACATGCAATTGTCTGACAAATGAACTTTTATTATTTATTTTATTTTTGGAACCAAAAGAAACTTCATCCAAGAGGATGAATAAGATCCAAAAGCAGTCATTTGAAGAGGTACATAATGAGGAATATAGGCGTAAAGAACATTGACAGTATTCTAACTCCAGATATAATTTAGAAGTAAAAAAGTTATGTTTTTGTAAGCTTGAGTGATAAATACCAGCCTGGGCTATATCAAGGCACCTGCACTCCTCTACTTTTCTTAAAGATTGAAAGTTGGATCTTACTGCCAACATAAGTGTATCTATAAGTGAAGGTATCAAATCTTCAAATATCATATTTATTTTACTAAAGAAAAAAAGGACCCATCATATATTTGTTCAACTAATTAAGGAAAAAAAAATAAAGAATTGAGGGATGAATATGTAAGATGAATGTAGATATAAAGAAAGATATGCAAAGGGTCCAGTGATTAAAGGCGGGAAGGATGAGATAAAGGAAGGGATGTCCAAATGACCCTACAGGTGGAGTCGTCTCTGTGTCATAGATATTAAAAATTTGACATTCGACCTATTTTGGAGTTGACGTGGGAGTTCAATTGTGGCCCGCCACCAATTCAATCGAAACGCCTAGCAAATCTATTGCATAAAATTGAGATGTTTATGGTCCACCATTAACAATTTAAAAGAAGGAAAGAAAAGAATAAAATAAATGAGTTTTATCCATCTACAATTCCATCCACCTATATTATTTATTAAAAAAAAAAATGAAATAGACTTCAAATATGAGTCTATATAAGGAACCAGCTTCCATTGTGTGGGTAGCAGTCGCAGTTGCAGAGGCGATATGAGGAGTGAGTGGGAGTCAAAGTCAGAGGAGGAAGGTCGAATGGAAATTGGTGGAGATATGTTGGAAGAAATTGTATGTCGTTTGGCGTTGGTGGATCTAGTTTGGGCCAACCGCGTTTCCTCAGCCTGGCGATCTGCAATCTCCACCTCTCTTAAACGCCTCAACACTCTAAAGCCATGGCTCGTCATTCACTCTCAGTACTCCACTAATTCCGCGACCGCGCGCGCCGTCGCATACGACCCCAGGTCCCACCTCTGGATGGAGATCCGAAAGCCGCCGCCCCCCGCCGGCTACTTCTCTCCTCTCCGATCCTCCCACTCCTCCCTCCTCTACATGATCTCCTCCTCCAGATTCGCGTATTCGGTTGATCCGCTCCACCTCCACTGGCATGAAGCTCCCACTCCCCCAATGGGCGGTTGGCAGTGGCGTCCCGATCCTGTGGTAGCGGCGGTCGGGAAGCACCTCGTCATTGTGGCGGCCGGATGTGGTAGCTGCCTCATAGACGACCACACTGTTCCCCCGGTCCAAATTTACGACACCACCACTGCCACGTGGGAGTGCCCGTGCGACTCCATGCCCACCCAACTCATGGACTCCGGCGCCTCCACGTGGCTGTCAGTGGCAGTTGCAGTTGCTGCGGAGGAACACACAATGTACGTGAGCGTGAAAAGTTCTGGCGTAACCTTCAGCTTTGATCCGAGGAGCAGGAGTTGGAGCGGAGGGTACGATGTGCGGCGGCGTGGCGGCGGAGGTGGAGAAAGCGTGTTCTACTCGGAGATCGCGTGGTGCAGTGGTAGTGGTGTGATTGCGGTGGGTCTAACCGGAGAGGCGGAGAGCGTGAGTAGCGTAGTGATGTGGGAAGTGGAGGGGGAGGGGGTGTGCAGCTGGAGGATGCCAGCGGAGCTTTTGGAGAAGCTAAAGGGAGACAGTGCTGGGTACATGCCCTCCATTTCAGTGAATGTGATGGATGATTTTGTGTTCATACACAACCCTTTGCAGCCTCGGGAGGTGATTGTGTGCCACCTCCACCTCCGGACCTGCCGCTGGGGAAGCGTATGCGTAGGCGTAGCCGCCTTCGACGACGCCTGCCTCTTCCGCAGCTTGGTGTTCGCCGCCTCCACTGTAACCCTCCCACATTTGGAACTCGCCTTCAAACTCGGGACCACACTCAAAACATTATAAAATACGTACCCAATTAATTAATAATCTCAGTCGCATCGCCCCCTCCACAATTTGACAACCAAGAGAGAAATGTAAGGACAAAGTTGCTCTCACCGACCGGTGAGGAGTCTTGAGTATTTTCCCCCTGAATATGTATCCTATTTTTATTGACTTCTTTGAGTTCTTAATTGGTACGGGTTGATTGTTGTGTTGGATTCCGAAAATAGTTGGTATATAATAAGTATAATCAAGATATATGGAAACAGGAAACCATATCTTCTGAAAAATTAAGATAGCTATACAATACAATCATGAGAGAGAGAACAAAATTTAATGACGGAATGCCATAGCCATAGATGATATGGTAGAAGTAGAACCATGTTTATGGTTTCTACATGTGAAAACTTTAATGATGGCACCTGCCGGCTGCCACCTATGTATTATTCTTTTCTTTTTGGTTCCATTTTTTCATAAACACAAGGATGGGATAACAGAATAAAATATTCATCCATATCTCAATATAGTTTTTGCATAATGGGAAAGTCTCCACATTAATAAATTAATGATAGAATGAAACATACAAATTTTCTTTAAATTATAAATTTGGTTTTGCCAAAAAAATATATAAGAGGAGAAAGATAAGGTTGAGTAGGAAAGCCTATTGCGTATTTGGGCCATCCCAAACTAAGTTTCCCAGCTCTCAAACACCTAGGCCCGCCCATCGGATATGTTCAGAGTATGGCAAGTATTTTCATACAATATATTAGAAAGAAACTAGATTGAAGTATAGTGAAGTAGGGATATGAAAGGTAGGTTCTTTTATCTCAAAATCATCCTAATTTAAAGTTGATGCTGAAGTAAATATCTCTCTCCTATCTCATTTAATTTCACTTGTCAGAGTCATTATAAATTCTCAATAGTGTAATAACTTCTCTTATAACTATTCACTCTTAGTCTAAACCCGTCCAGTTCCACTATTCAATAATAAATTTAATAATAACTTTGGTGGAGTGGGAGTGGGACTCGGGCAAGGGAGAAGCCTGAGGTTTAACGTGACATGTGACTGTTAGTGGAAATAAAGAATATAATAATTTTTAGTTCAACTAATTATAATTAGAAATGAAAATTTAGAATTAATTAGAAAACGTAGAGGTAGCTGCAGCTGCAGCGCTTCTAAGCATTATTCCGCGGAATTGTGATTTTCCCAAAGCAGGAGCAGGCTGAGTTGAGCTACGCTGGGTTCCGTGTTCCGGGTCTCGGTCTCGGGTACACAAATTCAGAATTTTTGTTTTGTTTTTTGTTTTTTGGTTTTTTACTTTCTCTATTTTAAATATAAAATTAAATTAT
>NW_019104491.1:223666-246785 GCF_001995035.1 Momordica charantia
CATATCATAGAGAATAGAGATTCCCATCACAGCATCCAACCAACCAACTCCAGAGAATAACAAAGACTCGCACGCACACCACAGTGCCTCTCACTTTTTAATTAACTAATTTATTTTTCCTTTAAAATATATATATATCTTTATTAATTCCACCAAAAACAAGAAAAATAAAATGTATTATTATTTTGTACATTGAAGAGAATGCAAAGCAAGAGAGAGACAAAGGGTTGCCTGATTACCCCATTCCATTCCGTCCCTAGAGGCTAGGCCATGTCAATAGCTGTAGTGTGGGCCCTGTACCAATATTCTCCATTTTAACTGTATTTTTCTCCCACTCCCAGTCCCAGTCCCAGTCCCGACACGTGAATTTTATTTTATAACTCTAATTAAATTGTGATAAGCATATTTAAAAAAAAAAGGCATGTATTACCATTTTTATATAGTTGTTAGAATAAAAAAAAATGTAGAAATGAAATTAAAAAGAAATATGGAGAGGGTGAGTCCAAAATGAAATGGAAAGAGATGAGAGTGGGGACTGGGGACTGGGGAGTGGGGACTGGGAGGAGGCAGAAGCCAACGAAAAGAAAGACAATCCGAGCACGTGACCTGCCAAACGAGTCGCCTGCACTGTTTTCCTTTTGGCATTGGCATGAGGCATGGATGGACACCCCTCACTCCCACCCCCACCCCCACGTCCTTCACTCCAATCCTCTCTTTTCTCAAAACCCTCTTTCTTTCTTCGTCTCCCTTTTCCAAAAAGCTGCGTCTCTTCTTTCTCTTTTCGAAGAAAATATTCATTTCTAACTTTGCTTTGCTTTGCTTTCTGGCTCGCTCCACCCTCGCCTGTTTCTTTCTGCTCCTGCGGACGCTACGCTACTCAACCAACGCCTTTCTGCTACGCTACATATATTCTAAAATGTTTTTGCAACAACAACAAGGAAGAAGATGATTTTGTGGGGATTCGAATTCGAATTTATCACATTCCCCATTCTCAGATCTCTCCCACAGGATACCATCTCACACTTACAATTCTCTTCCTCTTACCTCATCTGATCAAATTCAATCTCTAATAACGCAACCGAGGACAGTTCCCCACGGCTTACAGGTTGGGGTTTCGCCGACAACTGGCGCCCTATCTGGAGAATGCCTTCTCTGCTACATGGGACACCATGAACTGATAATCAACCCAACACAAAATAGATTATGGAAACGCTTTCTCTGAGTTTGCTCTCCAAAGCGGCTCTTCTAGTTTTGGCGCTCCTGGAACTTGCTTCCGCTACACTTTCCCCTTCTGGTGTAAACTACGAAGGTTAGTCTCTCTTTCATTCCTTGCTCCGCCTCCCTCCATTCTACTTTGTCTTTCTCAATCTCAAGTATGAACCACATCGTTTCAATCTAACTTCTCATTCAGCAAGTTTGATTCAACTACTTTGTATTCTGCTGAAAAAATACAAAGAGTTAATGACTTCATCCGTCGATTTACTCTTTCCTATCTCACCTACTTTTGCCTCTTCACTGGGTCTGCGCTAGGCCTTACAATTCCTTTTTCAATTGAAAATTCTCAGTCAGGAGATGAACTTACATTTTATTTCTTCTGGAAATTTCTGCAGTCGTAGCTTTGATGGCCATAAAAAGTGATTTAATAGATCCCCATAATGTTCTGGAGAATTGGGATTCTAACTCTGTGGATCCTTGTAGCTGGAGAATGGTCACTTGTTCTCCAGACGGATATGTTTCTGCTTTGTAAGTGTTCTCTAAATCCCTCGTCTAGTTTTTGCACAATGTTTCATAGACTCGACCACTTATTAGAACATTAATTAATTAATTTGGATTGTTGATCCTCAATTTTATAAACAGGGGCCTACCAAGCCAGAGTTTGTCTGGCGTCTTATCACCGGGGATAGGAAACCTCAGTAAGCTGGAATCAGTGTAAGTTTCTCCATCCTTCTCACAAACCCCTGGTTTCTGCACATTGATTGTTCAGTTTCTGCATTTCTCCAATTTTAAGTTGACAATACTTCTGTAAATTTTCAATCTAGTGAAAAGAATTCCTTGTGTTGTGTTGTCACAAATATGTGTAGGTTGCTTCAGAACAATGACATTGCAGGGCCAATTCCTGCAACCATCGGAAAGTTAGAGAATCTTCAGACTCTTGATCTCTCCAACAATGTATTTAGCGGTGAAATACCCAGTTCCCTAGGGGACTTAAAGAAGCTGAACTATTTGTAAGTTTTGTAAGCGTTATCTTTCTGCTACATTGAAGAATTCATTCTGATCTTTGTCAACTGCACATTATCTTTTGAGCAAGACAGGCGACTAAATAACAACAGCCTAACTGGACCTTGTCCCGAGACTCTATCCAAAGTTCAAGGTCTCACACTCGTGTATGTTCTTTTACCTTTAAATCCTGCCTTTCTATTTCGTGTTTACATCCATTTAATGCTATTTGGAAGAAATATATATTCACGTTTTTATTTGAACTAACAGGGACCTTTCCTATAACAACTTGAGTGGCTCCTTGCCCAAAATATCAGCAAGAACATTCAAGTGAGTAATTTTCTTTCTGGTATTTGCAACACGTATCATCTGAATCCGGTATAAAATGTTCAAAATCTTACATACCGTTTCTTTGGTTCAGAATTGTTGGCAACCCTTTGATATGTGGCCCAAACAACTGCTCTGCCATCTTTCCAGAGCCGCTGTCCTTTTCCTCAGATGCTCTCGATGGTGTGGGTCTGATGACTTGTATTTGTGTATATATGTATATTTTATTTGTTACCTTTACATATCATGACAGGTTTTTGATTTCTGGGGATCTTGTTTCTCAGGAAATTTGGGATTTGGTAAGAGCCACCGAAAGGCAATTGCTTTTGGAGCAAGTTTTAGTGCTGCTTTTATTGTATTAGTCCTTATTGGGCTAGTTATCTGGTGGAGATACAGACACAACCAGCAGATTTTCTTTGATGTAAATGGTAAGTTTCCTCCATCTACCCTTTCTCCTTGCTCATCTCATGGCGTTTTGCCTTGTGAGGAATGAGGTAATATTTTGTATGCCTCTCGTGTAACATGTTTGACCAGTGTTCTTGGACTAATATAAACGTTAAACGGAACAGATCAATATGACCCAGAGGTACGTTTGGGTCATTTGAGAAGGTACACATTCAAGGAACTTCGGGCAGCAACGGATCATTTCAACTCAAAGAATATCTTGGGAAGAGGTGGTTTTGGAATTGTGTACAAGGGATGCTTAAATGATGGGACTCTGGTAGCGGTTAAAAGGTTGAAGGATTATAACACCGCTGGTGGGGAGATCCAATTTCAGACTGAAGTAGAAATGATAAGCTTAGCTGTACATCGAAACCTTCTCAGGCTTTTTGGCTTCTGTTCGACTGAAAGTGAAAGACTTCTGGTTTACCCATTCATGCCCAATGGAAGCGTTGCATCTCGTCTAAGAGGTGCGTTACTTGCAAACACATTATACCAATATACCTCATTCATCGTGTTTAATGGACAATGGCCATCCTTATTGATCATTATTCCTAGTTTGTTAATTTAGCATTAAGTGGTGGGTATCAATCAAATGCATCGGGATTACCAAAACAGGATAGATATTAAACGTTCACATGGTTCCAAATAGCTTGAGGTTGTTTACTTGAATATTTAACACCTGCAAGTTTCATAACAATACCTATCAGTTTTGTTACTATTGACCTTGTCCGGTAAAACCGTAATCCCCAGTTTCAAAATGAGATGAAACTGGAAGGCTGCAAGATTTCTAGGTTTTAGAAAAGGGAAAATTAAGTTGTGGCCTGTGGGTGGTTTCATAATTTTAAATGCTTTGTTTATCAGATCATATACATGGGCAACCGGCTCTAGATTGGGCAATGAGAAAGAGAATAGCCTTGGGTACAGCTAGAGGATTGGTGTACTTGCATGAGCAGTGCGACCCCAAAATTATCCATCGTGATGTGAAGGCAGCCAACATTCTCCTTGATGAAGATTTTGAGGCGGTTGTTGGGGATTTCGGGTTGGCCAAACTTTTGGATCACAGGGATTCTCATGTGACTACGGCGGTGCGTGGTACTGTTGGCCATATTGCTCCAGAGTACTTATCAACAGGACAGTCATCAGAAAAGACGGATGTTTTTGGGTTTGGAATCTTGCTTTTGGAGTTAATTACCGGTCAGAAGGCTCTGGATTTCGGTCGAGGAGCAAACCAGAAAGGCGTGATGCTAGACTGGGTGAGTAACATGTTTTTATTATAACATACGTGGCAACCATACTAGTGATAATTCAGCAAGTTGTAAGGTTATGTTTAGACAATTCATCCCATTCCCAGAATTTCAATGGACTAATCTATTAGTACTAGAAAGATGCATGTTTGGACTACTCTTGGCTGTTGCATTGTTTTGATCGAACAAGCTTATTTTTGGGTTTAATATAATGTAGGTGAAAAAGCTGCATCAAGAAGGAAAGCTGAATGTAATGGTGGATAAGGATTTAAGAGGCAAGTTTGACAGAGTTGAGTTAGAAGAAATGGTTCAGGTTGCGCTCTTGTGCACTCAATTCAATCCTTGTCACCGACCAAAAATGTCTGAAGTATTAAAAATGTTGGAAGGCGATGGTTTAGCTGAGAAATGGGAAGCATCACAGCACATGGAGACGCCAAGATACCGAGCATGCGAGAATCCCCCTCAACGGTACTCAGATTATATAGAAGAATCTTCTCTGATAGTAGAAGCCATGGAGCTTTCGGGGCCCAGATGAGAGTCTTTTTGTTTATGTTTCTTATGTAATTCCCTCGTACAAGTTACATCATTAAGTTGCAGAGAAAATATGCGATTGGTTGTGTAAAAAGAAACAAGAGAAAGTGTAATGCTAAGCTGGTTTGTTGAGAAATTCTACGGGTCCGAAGTTTAGAGCTTGTGGCGGCGAAGATCTATCTGATTCTGCACAAGTCATAATACTAATACTCGACCTTTCTTCTAGTCCTTGAAGAAAGAAGGTGCATGTTTATTAGATTTTGTGGCCCATGTTCGCTTGTGGATCGTCCAATTCAAAAAAGGCCCAATATCCTGAATCCAGATTGGAGGCCCAACCCATTAATCGATCGGGATGCTGCTTTGGTGAAACATGAAGCATCATTGTCGAATTGTATACGCGATGGCGCCACGCGTCCCCTGATGTGTCGGCGGGAATTGTAGTTCCCGCGATCCGGCAGGAATCAGCTTTTTCCAAGGAAACTATTATTTTACCCTCATGTCTCTCTCCCTCCAACTTTGGATTCATCGTTTCGTTTCATTGTGTGTGTGTGTGTTGCATTTTGTTTATGTCTCACTCCAATGACATTTATCATTTTGTTTTCGCTTCTAGTTCTATTGGTTTGGCGATGCTAATGATGTAGCCTATTACTCTTTGGAGATATCTATTATAAGTAAGACGACAAAATATAAGTATAAAGATAATATAAGGGTTCTCTGTGGTTAGGCCCGGCACTGCAAGCTATAGAAAAATAGAAATTTTCCAACATTTCTCGCAGTCGGTCGTGTCAAGGATCCTAAATTGATAAAAGAAGGAATCTTATATAGATTTTTAATAGATACGGACTATTCCTCCTATTCTTACCATCTGATACATGTGTACATTTCTCTCTCTCCCTCTTTTTGCCGTTTTCGAAACCGCTCAAAAATAGAAACCAACTCCCCATAGGCCAAAGCTCCCCCGTCCTTGTGGTCGCCGAGCCAATCCCTTAAAAATCCTATTTTTTCTCCCATACCATCTCGTTCATAAAAGGCCCCCTCCTTCCGTGTTCCCTGAAGCCTTCGCCTTGGGTACGCTCCAATTTTAGCCATGGACCCCAGGAAACTTGCATTCTCCGAACAGATTTTGTCGCCTAGGAGAAGAATTGTTCCTGGATTTGGTCTTGGCATAAGCGTCTCCCTCATCGTTCTTAGCCTTCTTTTGCTCTATAGTTCTTCTAACGCCAAATATTTCTTCTCTGTTTCCAATCGTCCCACTTCCGTGGATTCTCTCTTTGATTCCTGGTCTTTCTCATTTTCCTCTCCTTTCCCTGATTTAACCGCTAATTCTTCCAAGTTGGGCAGCTATGATAGTGCCACGCCAATTCCTCCTCAAACGGACAATCATACGCGCAACACTCAACCATTTATCAATGCCACATTTCAACTCAACACCCATGCGCCAAATGGCTCCCAAATTGTGAATGCAAGCTTGTCGCTTGAATCCAAAAATGTTACTGGAAATGCAACAATTTCCAGCCAAGGAAAGTTGGATGAGGAGAAGATAATCGAAGAGAAATCCCTGAATAACTCCACTTCTTTCAACAACAATGCCACTCAATACCAGAAAGAGAACAATCATTCTTCCATCGCTGAAGATAAAATGGCGTCGGAAGGAAATGGTGGGAAAAATTCAAGCGACAGAGTCGAAATTACTGACAATTCTCAACCGGGAACATCGACTTCGAGTTTTGATGAGGAATGTGATATCTTTGATGGAAGATGGGTGAGGGATGATTCGAAGCCATACTACCCTCCAGGTTCTTGCCCATACATCGACAGGGACTTCGATTGTCATCTTAATAAGAGACCAGACGATGAATATGTCAAATGGAAATGGCAGCCAAATGGGTGTAACATTCCAAGGTATTTCTTTAACCTGATCCCCTGTTCCTTCACTTACTTGCAATTTCATGCTTAGGCTTGATGTTCTACTGGCTAGAATTAGTCGTGAATGAATGAAAATTACTCTGCTTTTCCTTGACGTTTGTCAGGATTCATAAGGCATTTGAGATTACAAACCTTTCTCCTAATTTTGATGTCTGCTGCTTTCAGTCTGAACGCAACACATTTTCTAGAGATGTTGAGGGGAAAGAGTCTGGTGTTTATTGGGGATTCACTGAATAGGAATATGTGGGAGTCTCTGGTTTGTATTCTTCATCATAGTATTAGCGATAAGAAAAGAGTATACGAGATATCTGGGAGGACAGAGTTCAAGAAGAAAGGTTTCTACGCCTTCCGGTTTGAGGCAAGATTTCCTTCATGTTTATTCTTCAGAGTTCAAAGTTTCAATCTACGTCTGTTTTTCCTTTTTCGTAATGTTTTCAACAGAACTTTCATTTTGTTGTATCCGCAGGACTATAATTGTTCCGTGGATTTTGTCAGTTCTCCGTTCCTTGTTAAGGAATCTACATTCAAAAGAAGGAATGGAACCATCGAGACATTAAGACTTGATCAAATGGACCCAACCACGGAAATGTATCGGGATTCCGATGTTTTGGTCTTCAATACAGGCCACTGGTGGACTCATGAGAAAACATCGAGGGGGTTGGTATTATACACTTATTGTTTTGATTCAATCAAACCTCTCGGGGACTTTGTGCTGGATTTTTATTGAGAGAAAATTGCCTTATATTACCCTGAATCGCCTTGCATTATACCATCCCATGATAACTTGTTGCATCAGATTCTGTAGCTGTTATCAAATATTGAAGTTGTTTTTGTGTTTTTCTTCCTCTCCTCTCTCAGAGAAGACTATTACCAAGAAGGCAACCATGTGCACCCAAGACTCAAGGTGCTGGAAGCGTTTAAGAGGGCTCTCACCACTTGGGGTCGATGGATTGACAACAATGTTGATAAAAACCGAACTCTGGTTTTCTTCAGAGGGTATTCATACTCTCATTTCAGGTACCAGAATTTCTCCCCCTTTCTTGGTTACAACCCGAGTATCATTAGATTTGCCGACTCCTCATAATGTCAAGGGAGAACATTTAGCAAGTTTAAATTTAGTGTCATTCTTTGATCGTGCTACATTTGTGAGGATCCTAGAATCTGAGAACATGCTACAACTATAAAATGCATTTATTATGTTGGTGATAAAGGTGATTATTGAAAAGAGTAAAGAGGAGGTGTATGAATAGTATGGATGAAGAATTGTATTGGATTATGTTATGCAGTGGTGGTCAGTGGAACTCTGGAGGGCAATGCCACAATGAGACGGAACCAATTTATAACGAAACACACTTGGGAAAGTACCCTAAGAAAATGAGGGCTCTGGAGTATGTGATGCAGGAGATGAAAACGCCAGTGTCGTACTTGAACATCACCAGGCTCACACATTATCGGAAGGATGCACACCCTGCAATTTATAGAATGGAGTACAAGACGGAGGCAGAGAGACGTGCAGGTGTGCGAGTTCAAGATTGCAGCCATTGGTGCTTGCCGGGGGTACCCGATACATGGAACGAGTTGTTGTATGCATCTGTTATAAAGATGGCAAAGAGACATTGGAGCAACTAATGTTGCAGTCGCAGGCCATGCTGGGATTACCATTTTTCCCCTTTATTTTTTGGGTTTTGAGGTAAAGATATATGTATCGAGTATTGTTTAATCGTTTAGGTTCCCATGGTGCATGGTGCATGGTGTGGAGGAAACTTCAGGCGGATCATGATCGCTAGATTGGCTGATCGAGTCCTGCATATGTAGAGAAAGATAAACAACGATACTTGTATTTTATGATTTCAATATATACCTTAGCAATAGGTATGAAAATATGTTATTAAGTTGGTTTCCTGTTGCTGAGTTTAAAAGAATGTGGCGTGGCAGTGCAAAATGAAATCAAGAGTGAGTGGTCAATTCGTAGAGTAAATGAAAATTGCAATGCAGACTGCAGTATTAGTATCCCTTTCAAAACAGACAAACACAACCTCGTCTCACCATCTCTCTCTCTCCCCTCTCATTAATATTGAATTCCAACACTGTCTACTTTCAATAATACTTCAACAAAATTGAGCAAGTCGAAATTAATTGAATTAGTCATGCTTTTTTCTCGATTATGAAACGTCTTTCCCACAATTAAACTATTGTTGAATGTTAGTACTTTATTAGAAGATTGAGAAAAAACGATAAATGATAAAGACAATAAAAAATAATCAAATTTGTGTTATACCTTTAAATTCAAGTACCAAGTGGTAGGGAGAGTAAAAAATGGAAAATACTTAGGCTCCTCAACAACGAAAGATTATTGCTTTTCACTCATTTTCTACATTTCTGTTCATATCCTACTCCTAATGTATATAAAACCCTCTTTAATAATCAATAATTATGTACGTATTTATTTATTTAAAAAAAAACAAACTAGGTTTTCTAAGTTTTTAAAATTTATCTAATATTTTAAATACGTCTTCAAAGAGGATTATGGAGTACACAAACAAAATTGGTGTTTTAAAACCATAAAGTATACCTCCAGTATTCATGGATGATAATGAAATAAGTAACCATGTAATTTTCTTTTCACGGTGGCATTCTTACCACATACTTTTGTAGAATTATTTTAATTTTAAAACTATATATCCCTTCAAGAAAATTGGTATTTTAAAACCACCATTTTCTAAGGTCGCAGCTTTTTGCATAAAAAGATGCACGACTACTCTTTGTGGAGATCATCCACAGCAAATAAAAGAAAAAGAAATTTATTTATTTATTTATTTGTTAATGTATGAGAAGAACAGAGAATGTCCTTGTTGAACAAACTAAGCTTCCAGCCTTCCATTCTTGAAGAGGACTGAGACCCTGTGCATGGCAACGTGAGAAAGACATAGCTTCGGAATCAATTTTTAATTTAGCCACTAATTTTTCAATTTTACTCTTAATATATTAAAAAATTAATTAAATCCTTCTATCAAAATATCTATTGAAATTTGTTGACAGAAAATTGATTTATTATTAAAATAATATTTTTCTAAAACGGGAAGAAATGAATTTTATAAATAACGAAATGAAAATTGAGTCTAAAATATGATAGGTTAAACAATTTAACGATACATCTTTTTGTCTTAATATACTTACTTTTATCTTTTAAAAACTTCAATTAACTCTACGTGGCATAAATTCTTTAATTTTTGGTTCTATCTCTAGCTATGAATTTTAAAATATAATTGATGGAAGGTTATCTAATTCAATATCCTAATAGGGGCGGGAATTAAAAATAACAATTTAATTACTAAGTTTGGATAATAGTTTTAAACCCAATTATTAGAGTGAGCAAGCCAAGGAAAGAAACAAAAAACTATATATTATATGTATCAATTTAATTTCAAGTGTTTGTGTTTGTAAGTAAGTTAGCCCTGCAAGTGCAAGAATGGATGGGGCTGTGGGGATGTTTCTTCATTCTTGCAGTGCACCTTCCATGTACCCTCTTCTTTGGGCAACTTTCTAAACCTCGCTCTCCACCCTTAACTTGTCTACACTTTCCATCACGTTTCATTAAGTATTATGTGATATAAGTCTATTCTCAAATCATATCAATATTTGTATAATTAAAAAAAATATTAAAATGTGAGACACCATATAAGAAATCATTTGAATAAATACTTAGAGATAGAACATATATATGGTCTTAATTATGAAAAATACCCAAACATTAAAAATAAGACATATATAGCATGAAAAAAATATAAAATAATACTTATAAAAATTTAGATTTATTTAACCCTTAGTTCATGAATGGTAAAAATTAGGTTGTCTATTCTTTTTTGAAATGTTGGAATCAAATATTTATTAAATTATAAATTTTTTTTTGAAGATAAGTTATAAGTAATTAATGACTTGGAAAAATACAGGATAGTTGATGCTAAAAGTAATAAAATGAATTAGCATGGTGATTAGATAAGATTAGGGGCCGATTTATCATTAGCAGTGCACCCGCAGATTTAGGGGGAGACAGATATCGTGGGCTTTGACTTTAGTCAATGGCACCGGGCCCCATTTTTCCTGATCAACATTAAATTCAACCTATGCAATTTTATTTCCAAATTAAACCTATTCAATCTTAATCTTAGTTGAGTTCAAAACTAATAAATAATACTTGATTTTTATGTCCGTCTTAGAACTTTATTTGTCCATCAAAAAATAAAAAGGGAATAAACGAATACAATACTACGATTATCAATTTTGAATAGGAATTTATGTCATGTCTATATATATGCAACTTGTTACGTTAAATTATATAACCCATGTTTTAAGATTTTTGGTAGACTTTAATTAACAAATAAAAACAATATATAATACAACATTTAAAAGTATACGTAGATAATTTGAAAATATAAACTCAACCCAATAAGAAATAAATAAATAATTTAACCTATGTTTATTTATTTTTAATTACGAGCCTAGGTCAAGTAGATAAGACATTTTTTGCCATTTAAAAAATCGATGGCTTGATCCCCTAGTTCAGTAATTGTAGAAGCTGATGTTATAGATATAATAAATGAGTTAATAGATATATATTAAAAAACAATGGAGTACTTTGCAACTACTTTATAATACCTTCTTTAAAATCTAATCAAATTTATTGATCCAAAAGGGCCAAGGTAAATCAAAAGAATTTAAAAGGAATGGTTTCACATGATGAACCATTTATCCAGGACTTTGTCAAAAAAAAAAAAAAAATTATCTAAGAATTAGTTTCTTATGTGTTTCTTTGTCAATCAAATATAGTAAAGTCAGAATTAATTTCTTATTGTTTCCTTGTCGATCAAACATTTAGACACTCACGGATATTAAAGAAAAAACAAGACGCTATGATTCTCAAATTTATTTTTATGCGCTTGTATAAAAAAAAACAAGGAAAACTATCCATCCTTTTATTAAAGGAAAAAATAGTTGGGATACATTACAAGTAGTTTAAAATAACAAATTCAAAGAACGAACTCATTATTTTTTTTTCAGTGCATCCAATAATAAATACTACAACATCAATAATATTCATTATACCTTAATTGAAGTATTAATAATATATCATAATTTGCAAAAAAAAAAATAAAAAAGTATAAATGGAGGAACATATTAGGTAGATCATCAAAATCACGTACAGTTGGACTTGTGAGGAAAATATATATCAAAATATCAAAGAGGATTCAATTAATACTGATACCTTCTGCTTATTAACTTCAAAATCTATCAGCCAAAGCGAGTATAGCTTAGCGGTAATTGGCATATACCTCCAACCATAAAGTTGCGAGTTCGAATTCAGTTTGGTAACTTTTCAGTTTTCTTGTTTTATCATTTCCAATTTTATTAAGAAATCTTAGTATTTGACAGTTATTTATGTTTTTAGTTTCTCATTTTTTAAAAATATTCTCAAAAGTGTATATAAATTTTGAAAACAAAACAAAACACATAAATTTGTTTATATGGTATTTTCCTATATTGAAAATGAGGAACCAAAACAAGAAACAGAAACATTGACAGACAATTTATTGTTTATGATTTTTGTTTTCAATTGGTTCCAAAATACATAAATAAATAAAAAAATATTGTTTATATGGTCTTGAGATCATAAAATTCTTTTTATTTGTTAAAATTGAAAAACCAAAAATGAACGTTACCAAATTGACATAAATTTATGGAGGTAAACGTTAAAAGGATTTGGTTCTCACCCAAAAAAAAAAAAAAAAAAAGTTAGAGCTTAAAAGTATTATTCTCTTTTCCCCATATATTTTTCATGTTTATGAAAGATAAATTATTTGTCACAGAAGAAAGAAAAGAAAATTTTCATTTAGACTAAAATTTTCAACTTTTCCTTTTCTATATTTAGTGGGTAAGAAGATGGGAATAAATTAAAAGCAGGAAATGAATAATATTGTATATTCACAATAACTATAGTTCTATCTATATATTAAAATTTTATAATTTGACTATCTATCTATATCTATATCTATATATATATATATTAAAATTTTATAATTTGCTATTTGACTCAATGAGTATCCTTTCTATTATAGATTTGAATTCTTACCTCATATTTAAATTGTAGGTAATATTTTGAAGTAGCCTACAAATTATTCTTAGGATATTAAATATCTGTCTACATGTGGACATTTCTATCGATATTTTCATGTGTCCATTACTTCGATGGAGTAATCTGACATTCCTATAGTTTTAACCCAAAAGAAAAAAAATTGACAAAATATGAAAAATGTCAACAAAATATTACAAATATAAACATAATATTTCCAAAGTGACCACCTTCATGTTATTCAATAAATGACCTAGCGGTCAATAAATGATTCAAGAGGTTTTGAGAGAGCATTCTTCTTTAATGTAAATATTTTATATGAATTTACTTTTTTATAAATATTTATTGACATCCACGTTTTATCGATATTTATGTGAAAATAACATCTCAAGTTTTCATCCTATCAGTCTTTAGTGTTGAGAGCAGTAGCAGAGATATTATACCAAATTCCAAAATATATCCTGTAAGGCTGTAACTGAAAAAAACATGATTAGAAATTTAGAAAGTAGAAGCAGAAATAATTATAATTATAATAATAATAAATTTTTTTTGAAATAATATTATTGATTATTCATAAAAAGAAGAAAGAATATGAGAAACTGGGAGGGCAGTAAATGGCAGGGAACGACAGCATGGCGGTTGCTGAAATGTTGCAGTGGGAAGGGCGAAAGGAGGAAGGACGATGACTGGATAAGTAATTAATATTAAAATAAATATGGGACGTGGCCGTAAATAAAGGAGGAATTTCCCTGCCTCATCTTTTTCCTCCCACGCCCGTAGGCCGTAACAAACAGCTGCTTCTCCGGTACTTAACCAGAATACACGATATACTATTTCAAATAAAATTGAAGTCCTTATAATATAAATTGCCATACCATATGCTTCGTCTCGCCATCTCACCAATTCCCGTGCCTTCTTTTCTTCTTCCATCCTTCCTTGAAATGGAGGAGAATATCGACATGTTCGCCATCCGCTCCACTGCGGATTACTCGGCCAAGTCGTTCTTATCGCCGGACAATCTCCTCGACTATCACAGCTTCCTTTCATCCACAAGCTTCCGCGATCGGATTCCCATCTTCGGATCCCATGAATTGCCGTCGGCTGCCTCCGCCGTATCCGAAGCTGAGGCACCTTCCATCACTCCAGCTTTTCCGCTCCAACCAGATGTTCTTAGCGTCATCAAGGCCAAGGCCAAAATTGTCTCTCATCCTACCTATCCTCGTCTGCTTCACGCTTATATTGACTGCCAGAAGGTGATGGAACCCGTCCTTTCCCTTCCACAAAGTTTCTCTCGAATTGATTTAGTCCGAGTCGAATACGTCCGGTTCTAGATTTTAAAATTCAGGCTCTGTGTGAAATAGTCGATTGTTTGTAGCCTAGTCTGTAGACGCCAAACTGTTTCGCGATTTCCGGTATTTTACAGGCTTCGACCTTTTGGTTTTCCACGAATCGAGACTTGTTTCCCGAAGAAGAAAGGAAAACGGAAAAAAAAAAAAAGAATAGAATAGCGTCGTCTGACAATTTGTATTGCTCTAGTTTTTTATTCAATAAAACCTAGAAAGAATCAGCAGTAGTTCTGAATTTCACTGGTTTTCTGGTGCGAGCGTAAATCTGGCTTATGGTGATACTGAGAAAGTAAGCCGGTATTCAACGAATTCTATTTTCTTTTGGTTCAGGTAGGAGCTCCTCCGGAGATAGCTGGCTTGTTGGAGGAAATCCGGCGAGAAAACAAGCAACACGCTATTTCCACGTGCTTCGGAGCCGATCCCGAGCTCGACGAGTTCATGGTAATGGTCCCCCCTCGCTCGCCCACACGCAAACTTCGTGATTATATGTTTAACTAATTGATCATCTATATATATATATATATAATTCTAGTCTGACTGAGCTTTTTATCTCTCTCTCCGGATCGATAGGAAACATACTGTGAGATGCTGGTAAAGTATAAATCAGATCTTTCAACGCCTTTTTATGAAGCGTCGTCCTTCTTGAACAACATCGAACTGCAACTTAGCAGCCTCTGTGCTGGTGCCTCCGCCAGAAGCCCTTCCAGTCAGTCTCTCGCCCCTTTCTTTTCTTTTCTTTCTATGATTACTTGTCTATTTTAACTAATTCCTATTCGGTGTTCCCATATTTTCTGCGTTTATTATTTTGCTTCATCTGAATCCCAAACAGTACTTAAAAAACCTTGCAACTAAACGGGTAGGATGCTGTCGCTTAAGCAAAGCAACCACCACACCACTTAGTTTTCCTAATCCAACTTACTATACTAGCATTCCTTTTGATTTTCGCAATGCAATTCTGCAAATCATCGACGTTTGGACAGTGGAGAATGAGAACCCCCCAAAAATACTCTTAACAATAACACTGGTTTCTTGAGGGTAACAAAACATGAACAAACAGCGAACCCTAGTACAGAGAGACCCACGCCTTTGATTGCCCACGATTCTCGCGGTTTTTGCCGGTGATTATTGCTTGCTCAGTCTTTTCTTTTTTGTACAATGGACATCATTATTTAAGCTTGGGAACTTTAAAAGAACAGCGACTGGAGCCCGAGTCTGAAGCTTGCCTATAGTTACCTGAACCTTTTCCTTTTAAGTTTAATGTTGTTATCTGGGCTGGCCGGGGATTGACTGATTTCTCATCCACGGTTAAATAGTTTCTTTGTTTTTAGTCATTTCCCCTCTTTTTTCTTTCTTATCCTATTCGACTGTAGGGGTAAAAAGTAAACACGCTTTCCGTACTAGAAATTCTGATTTTGTCTCGCGGGTATTCGCATTCAGTATTCAGATCCTGGTGGTAATGGTATGGACTTATGGTCGGTGGTTGGTAACAATGATTAAATACGGTGTGCGTTGCGTTTGGAAGAAACCTACTGAACAGACTTGTGGCTTGTTTTCTTTTTGTTTGATTTAGGCTTTTAGCCCATTCACAGAAACTTTTTTTTTTTTTTTGGGACATAAAAGCGGATCTCAAACAAAACAGAAAAAGGGATTAAAGTCTTCCCTAACAAGACTCTGCCCATTCACAGTTTTACTGCCCATGTGATGCTCTTTCACATAAATTTGGAACGTTTTTTACTTGGTAATTTACGATATGTGCACAGACCTATACAACTTGTTTGGTTGAATTAGTCACACGTAGCACCAGTGTGGCAGGCAGGTGATGTAGATTGTTGTTGGAATTTGCTTTATAGCCTGGTCTTTTTGTCTTCCGAACCCCTTAATTACCCACTATTGTTGCTACAGGGTTAAACTAGATCTGCAATAGAAAAATATATCACGTATATAATATAATATACTATATATCGCTTCGGTTTTCCCCCTTTACGGTTATTTTATGCCTTGAACCATATTCCCATGCTTGAGACGTTCATACGGCTGTATCATACGGTTCTCTGACCTTATACTTATTAGAGTAGTTGTTATGGATACATGCTTTTATATACATTCGACTCTGAATCCTCTCAATGATAATTTAGCTATGGTTGGGATAAGCTTAATTTTATTTAATTATAGGATGAGCTGTATCTATTGTGCTACCACTAGAAAACTTTTTTAACAATGTGGACTTTCTTCACTCACGTTGCTCACTTTCTTCGCTCACTTCACTTTACTCATTTGATTCTCTTGATTCACGTAGGACATTTCTCTCATTTATAGAAGGGTCTTGGAGCCCAAGCAAAAAGATCTTTCTACTTAAGCCTTACATATTCTATATACTTTTAAATAAAATCTATCATTATCTAAAGGAATTATTTAGAATCCCTTGGACCCTAAGGAAAGGTTAAGATATTTCTAGATCATTTTCTTTAGATATTTATTTAAATCTTCAAAATAAATCTAAAGAAAATTATTTTGTGTAGATACCTCAAGAAGCTTCTAGACATAGTTAGTATTGTATTTTAATTTAACAAATAGCTGGCTAGACTTATTTATTATCACTTTGGTTATATGTTATATAACTTTGAGATAAAAATGGCTGTTTTTGAATATAAATATTTATTTCAAAATAATTCTAAATTTACCATAACTTAGTCTTTCTAAAAAAGACAATTTTGGGCAAGTCCTTCCTTCTTTGTGTTTTTGTTTGAGCAAAAGTCCTTATTTAAATAAATGAATTGCTCCCGATTTTGGATAAATAATTTTTTGACGAATTTTTAGTAAAGAAATGATCCAAGTTTTAGAATACTTTATTTATTACACTTCCTATGAAATATGAGTAAATTTGTTAAAAAGCCAAAAGATAAAATTTTTTATTTTAATATATAGAATACTTTTGAAAATGAATTGTTTAATATTATTTTTATTGGTTGTCTCTAAAAGTAATTGTAGATGCATGTAGTATAGCCGCATGCTGCAGACCTATTGTCAAAAAAAAAAATAATAATAATGGATTGTAAGATATGAATACAAATTCTTCAAAATTTTGATTTTTAAATATAGACCATATTTTTGTCATAAGTTAAATGATCCATATTCTAAAATATTTAGTACTATTGCTTATTGTTCAGTTAAAGAGGCTCTTGGGTCTGCCATTTGAACCCTTGTTAATCTACACATCCTAGTTTAAAGAAGAAAAAGAAAAGAGCTATAGAGCGATTCCCAAGAGTCCAAGACGATGCCTGCAAGTCTGTAACATCGCCTAAGTAGCTGCGTACCTACTGTTGGATGGTTCCAATGCTAATTTCCATCTCCCATTGACTAAGAGTCACTTCGTAGCCGTAGGAATCCTGGACTCTAGATTATAAGTTGATTTGTTTTTTTTTTTCGTAAAACTTGAGTTTGTCATTGTCTAGAACCTACGACATGATATATATAGTTATTTATATGGCAGTTGATAAATATAGAATTCAAACAAAGTATATGCATGTTAGGAATACTTTCCTGATTTAGAGAGAGATTTTCTTTTCCTTTTTTTTCGGAGGAATCATTTTATTTGTTGTGTGTGATTAGTAAAAATTAGTATGTATTTGATTTGTAGGTTTATGATTTGGAAAATAAGTATATAGTTTGAGAAAAATGAGTTTCCAATTACTAGGTTTATATAGTCTATACTTAATATTATATGTGAGATTAGTAAATTCATAACTTGAGACTGTTAAATGGACGGATCAAAGTTTTCTTGAGCTTCATCAAGAACTTGTACACGAGGAAGGGAAGGCTGTTTTCCTATCCCCACCTCCACCCACCCACACACACCTTTTCCGCCATTTGCGAGATGTGCAAGTGCAAATGACTGAAGATAGCAGCTTTAGATGTTCACATCATCTTTGATTAAAGATGTAGCTTTGCCAAAGGGACTGGATAATGGAATAGCAATCTCATTGGTCGTAGTTGGAAACTAATAATTTATTGAGAAGTACAATTTACCTTTTTAGGTATGTTCTCGTCATCTTTAAAAGTTTTCTTCATTCTAGATTGTCCCTTCAGTGTTTCAATGGGGCGTGCTCTAAGTCTAACTCACAATTTTTCTTCTTGTTTCACATGATCATCTTTATTAAACTCGATTTGAACTTTAGGAGAGAAACACTGGTAGGTCATGTGATTGCAGCAGAAATCTAGTTTTGGCATGCACTCGGAGTTGCGTTGTTTAGATTACTAGCTACGTGGTGAGTGATGTGTTAAAATTGAGATATTTTCGTATGATTGGACATCATTTGTTGGTATTTTTATCATTGACTAAATAATTACCACTATTTTATTTTCTTCCTATCATGCCAAGCACTTGGCGAAATAACCAGCAATTGGGGGTTGGAACGCGTTATTTGTGAAATTTATGGGAGTTAGGTTTTATGTGATGATAATTGAGGTTTTCCAAATAACTTACCTAATTGGATAAGTTTAGCGTTCATACACTTGAAGTTATTCTTATCCCAAAATGTTAGCCTGGTTTTATGTCAAAAGATATAGCTATAGAAGCTTAATAGAGTATAGAATTGTAGGTATTACTTACCTCTAAAAGTCGGAGGTTTTGAATCCTCCTCTCTTGCTGAACTAAAAGAACTATAGAACAATAGAAGTTTCTAACCATCTTATATAGCGAAGTTTTACCTGATTTGGAAATTGAATGCCTAGCAACATGTGAATTAATTTTTCGTTTTTTCTTCTCTTAGCTCTACTTTATCCTTAGTTTACGACCTGTACATGTATGCACATTTCTAGTGTTCCTTGATTCACATTATCTTACCACGTTGTTAAGGTTGCTTTGACTCCGGTGCTCTTCTTTAAAACAAAATGCTTAAAGTTCTCTCCTCTATTTATTATTTTTGACATTGTATTCAGATATTATTTTCTGCGAACAGACTGTCACACAATATATACTATGCGATTTAGTTTTTTTATGACTCATCTCTCACCAGGATAAGAAGAGTGAAAAAACTGTAGATTCTTTCGCTCAATAGTTCCGTAATATTATATAAATGTATGCATTTGAACATAAAGCTTCTATAGTCATCACATCACGAGCATTGATGTTTTTTTTATCCAATATGTTTGTGGAGATTACTCTTGCTATTGCTAGGTTTCCGGTGTGCCCCTTCCCTTCACCTCATAATATACGGAGGTTCGGACCCTCCAGATCCTCTTGCCTACCTTAGGAATTTGTGAGTCCAAAAATTTCACAGCTAATGTTCTATAGTTTAGGTGAATTTTTCATTATATGGCCCCCTCTTTTCACTAATTTGAACATTTTTTATGTGTGAAGCCACTTTGAACATTTAATCTTCATTACTTTTATTTGTTTATTTGAGTCTTTTACCTATTATAAACTACTAGTTTGATATCTAATTTTAATTATGTACTTAGATTGTAGTAAACAATTTACATGACATGTAAAGACATTGTCATATAAAAAATCATAAAACGTATTAAATTTTAAATTAATATCATGTCCAGGGGCCGGAGAAGGAAGGAAGGTTGCCCGTCTCGATCGTCCTATTTATCAAAGGAATATATATAAAAAAACATGAAAAGATTATATATAAAATAAAAAGAGTTGAAAGTTATAATTAATGTTAGATATATTCATAAAAAAATGGAAATATTTGAATAGAAAAAAAAATATATATATATATATATATTTTTTTCGATTAATACTCGAACAAGTGTAGGATGAGAGGTTGAAGTCACTTTTAAGAAAGGTAATTAGTGTCATGCCAATGTGAATATAGTTTGGTCAAGATATCTTACTTCTTCCATAAAAATCAAAAGTTCAATGACTTAACTAGTTAAGCTATGTCTAAGTTGATTAGTAAAGCTATGTCGAGGTTGATTAGTGCTTTATAGAGATTGGTTATGATTATGAACCACGTACTTAAAAATTATATAAGATATGGAACAAAACTATGTCTAAACCAATAGTTATAAGATAAAGATGGTGAGTTAGATGGAGAAAAGATGTTTAAGGTTACCCCATAATGCCTTTAAAACATAATTACGTACAGTAAAAGTTATGAAAATCAATGGATTCATTAGAAATGAAAGAAGATGAATAAAATAAAACAGGAAAATGGAAATATGTATATTCCGGCCGTCTGTGCTGTGGCCTATGGGTGAGGGTGGGGTAGTGGGGTTGGGCGTCGGGAAAGTCTCGGGTCGAGAAGGTTTTGAAGGTTTTATCGCTCTCACATGGACTCCCGTGGTTTACGCTGGGAAGCAGCTTTAAGGTCTCTCCCTCTCTCACCCACGCACTCTGTCTCTTCCTGTTGGTTAGTGCTTTGGCACTTTCTGTTGACAAATAGTCTGTTGTGGGTCTTTGAGCTTCATAATGTATCTTACACGTGTGACCTGCCTGCTTTGCTTTATATCTGTAAGCTGGGATTCGGCTTTAGGGTGTCCCACACCAGATTCCCACGTTCGGATCTATTTCTTTTAATGAAATCAAGAAAATAGCTTTCTTTTTCCATTTTTTTCCCCGTGTGGCCCCTTTACGACCAAATCCGTGTGTTTGGTCTCGTCGTTTTGACCACTGGAGTTCCGTCCAAGGATACGGTGTAATTATTTATGGGCAAAAACTTAGATGCACGCCCCATTCCGTCATTTTTCTTATTTTGTGGAAAAATAAATCAGCACACCACAAATGTCTGATGAAACTTTTGAATTTATTGTGCTACAAAATTACCTATCTAACAAGAGTACTAATGGACTCGGGTTTAGATCGAATGATGTGGTTTGGATGATCTCCCCTTGAAATGCTAACAGATTTCATCGAGGCTTTAATTAGTTGGTTTTGCTCCCGTGCCCGTAGTTTATTTAGATCACGTCCGTACTGGAACTTTTAATCTGGGGTGGGTCTCTTAGTCTTCCCTCTGGCCGGTCCTGTTCAAGACAAGTTTTGGTTACCACACCGTCTTGTCCACTTGGACCGTGAGTCTGCATTTTCCACTCTCCCTGACAAACGAGGCAACTTGATTCTTAAAATCTAATTTGGTTGGAAGGTTTTGCTTTAGTTTCGTGATACTTAGTTACTTTGCTCGCTTTTTAGCTGCAACCCGTCAAATGGTCAACTTTCAATTTATTTGGTCTCGTTGTTTGGTATTATATGATAGAACCGATCAAATTATTAGGAACACGGCTACACTGTTGAGCTATTGGATCACCTGTATGGTTGGTTGGTTAACCTATGGTCAGTTAGTTAAGCTGTCATTATTATCATGTATTTAACTGCCCGTGAGGAGAATAGTTCTTTCTTGAATTAGTTCTCTGTTTTCTACTTGATACAGATTGGTATAAACGATGTTGTAAGTATCCGCAGCCAGTTCTATTTTGTTTCCACAAAAATAATGCGTACTGATCCTATTACTTCCAAAAGAGACTACCAAAGATGCAAAGAGAAGTGTTGTTGCTTGTGTTCTAACTAATTATTTGTCTTACATAATAATAGAAATTAATTCAATACTAAAATTTTGTTCCGGACTACCCTTTAACACGGACAAGTGCAAAGGTTATGTCTAGTAGAATGAAGGAAAAACATGTATTTTAGGGAACATCAAATGCTTTCATTTAGAAATGTTCATGGCTGCTAGGCATCTTGTGCCCTCATTTCAGGAGTTTACCAGACCATGAAGAGAATAATGGTATCTGAAAGCAAAGTCCACTCCTTTCCTACAAACCAAGAAAGCGAACAATTATAGAATACTCGACCATTTTCAAGTACCTTCTATGTATTGATTTCAAATAGAGGTCTGTAAATCTAAGCAATCAAATAAAACAACCTTGAGTGAAAAGAAATTTTAGTGCTACATGCGTGTAGTTTTTACCGTAGAAGTGATGATTTAGGTATGATATATGGATAATAAATGTGTATCACAGTATATTCTTTATTAACTTAGGAATTAAGATTCTAATACCAGGGATCAAATACAAAGCTTAACACGCAAGACATTAGAATCTTAAATTTAAAAGTTCAAGGACAAAAAATGAAAATATAGGTAAAATTTGAAGAGCTACAATTGTTTTTAAATTAGTAATGAATAAGCCCATGTCCTTTGGACTTTTCAATCATAAATGCAGTGTCAGAAATTTGGCCGAGCCTCCAAGTAGGTTCTAATTTAGTCCATACACTAAAAGTTTTATGCGTAGATTGCATATTATCTTCTATGGCTTACTATAATGAAATATTTGGTTGTTTTTTTTTTCTTTCCTTTTTTTTCTTTTGCATGATCTGTATTTCAAGAAATGTTCGAAATGTAGGCATGTTACTTTTGAGAATGCAAAAATAGTGTTTGATTAGTTATGTTCTATATATGTTGTACCCACGATTGAGAATTACATTAAATTCACTCGTGTATAATTATTTGTTTCATAATCTCTTATATCATTTATATGTTAACCATATAAACATGCATGAATTTAAATGTAACATCTCTTAATCTTTTGTTATATAAGCATGTTTATGAAAAGTTTAGTTGTTTTTAATATTTATAAATATATGCTTGTGTGGTAAAAATAATGTAAGTTCATCTATTGGAGGCTAAAGTAAATTTAGGGAATGTGGTTAAGAATTTTATTCCTATCTTTCAAACTTAGAAATGTGGTAAGATTTTAGACAGTTACTTGTTGCCATCTGGAGCTTATAGTAGTCAACTATATCAGTTTATGGAAATGGCAAACGAATCCGGGGAAATCAGAAGGTAATTTTTGTACAGTTTGCTAAAGCTTGAAAACCTCTCAAAGGGCCAGCATTTCAGGTCCAGTAGATTGTCATATCCATGGAGATATTTTTTCTTTCGCTGTTTTCTTTATCCTTATTTCTGTGTTAGCCTGTTTCCTTTCAGGTGGGATTACTCCACTTGTTTTGTCAA
>NW_019104491.1:251537-264610 GCF_001995035.1 Momordica charantia
TCTATACGTTCAGTCCTCTGATTTTCTCTACGTTAATTAGCGCTGGAAGGGACAATGAATATAAGCACTTAAGGCTGAACCGCTGACTCCCAAGAATGATCTGTCTCTTTACTCTTTCTTGATTGATGACATGGTAAAATTCAGTTACAAAATTTGCATACGTATTCTTGATGAAAAAAGTGGTCTTTCCAGGTAGTAAGGTATCAATTCTCGACTTTAACAAGACAACACAACCAACTGCTGCTGCTATTCAGGTACTTTTATGTAAAGATTTGTCTGAAGGCAAAAGTTTTCTCTTGTGTGGCACACATTTCAAATTTAGTGAGTTTCTACTTCTGTTTGTATGTCCATTCTTCTGGACTTCCTCTATGCAAGGAATGGATGATAAACAACATTGTTGTCCCAGTGGCATCTGGTTATGGCCTTGCAGAGGATTATAAATATCTGTCCAAATCCATCAAAGAATTTTTTACAGGTACTCTATCTCTCTTGACAGGGCTGCTGCTGCTATTAGTTATTCTGTAAACAAAAGCCTCTTGCATTTATTTTTTAGTCTATAATTATGGATTTGGAATCATCCTTTAGTATCACCCAGTGACTAAATTTGTTTTTATACAGGAAAGGAATTGGAAGAACTTGCTTTAGAAGTAGGGTTTTCTACATCCATACATTATGAAATTAGTGGAGGTCTCATGGGAAATTTGGTGGCATCTCGTTAAATGGCATTCATATTTTGTCTTAGTTCAAAACTTTAGGACTAGACTACTTGTAAGAACATGGTATTTGGCTTCACGCTTTGATGCATTAAGTTCTTCTGTGACACTGGGCTGTTACTTGTAAGTTTAAGCAACAGAGAGCATAAAATTTCTGTAGATATCCCATATTTAAACAGTGTATGAGGTCCTTCTGGCCCCTTCCTAATGTTATTGAGTCGTCAGTATATGCATACATACATGAGGAATGTAATAAGTTCCGTAACAAAATCATTCAAATTCTAGTACGTTTGTTACTTTGGCACTGAAGACATTTTAACTCAACATATCCCAGATTGAAAGGCTAATGAGGATTTTGAATTATAAACTCTCGGTTGAATTCAGAGTATCTTTTACCACTCTGCCTAACTCTGGTAATAAACATTGAATTGAAGCTTAACTAAGTGGATGTATACATAATAGAGTTTGAGAAGCTAACCCAAAATCAAACCACGTGTAAAGTTCAACTCCTCTTCACCATATCTACAAATTCTGGTTTGTTTGAAAAGCATCGTGGTCGCATACCCTCTGGCCTCTGGTAAGTGTATGTGTATCCATTGTCTTCGTGGCTCAAGAGACTAACCATTTATGCGAGGAATGCAACCCACTTCCCGTTCTTGGGGGTGTGTAGGTTAGAAAGGTGGAAGGGTTCCTTAGTTAATGGTGGTCATCTGGGTTGAAAAGAACTATGGCTGACTGTGGCAGTTGAATAAGAGCCCTGTGTATTAGAATAATATCGTGAGTCCTTGCATGAGTCATCAAGTTCCATGGTCATCTCATCCATGAAGGGTGGTTTGGTGGGTGGAGGAAGGTGCTCTTCCTCCTCCATGGTCAGCATTCGTAGTACTTTCGACATTGTTGGTCGTAGAGATGAAATCTCCTGGATGCATAAGAGCCCTACGTGCACCACTCTCATTACCTCGTCCTTTACTTTCTTGTTGTAGTGATTCTGAAGATTGAGATTTGGGTCAAATAGCCTCTCAACCGTGCCTGCTTGGAAATGTCTCCACATCTATTTTACCATGTAGAAACACAAGGAAGGGAGATGTCATACTGTTGTTTGTAGGATTTGGCATTCAAGGAAAAATATGAGAAGGTTTCATAGAACTTACAGCAGTGACCAGACTTTCAAGGTTTCCTGAGACTTGAATGCCATTATATTGAACCCCAGCAACAATTTCTAACAAAAGCACGCCGAAACTATAGACATCAGCCTTTTCGGTTAATTGACCATAAGCTAGATACTCTGGAGCCATATATCCTCTGTAGGTACGAAAGGAAGAGAATGGGAATGTTAATGGCACTGCAAATCTTCCTTCAGATTTCAGCTATTTGAAAGATATATTCAATTTAACTGGAAGGAATCCTGTTCATAAAATTGATACTCTGTATAGAAAACGTACAGGGTTCCTGCAATGGCGGTGCTAATATGACTCTTGTTTTCTTGGAAAGACCTTGCTAGTCCAAAATCTGCTATTTTTGCTTGGAGCTTTAGATCGAGCAAGATATTACTGGCCTTTATATCTCTGTGTATGATCTTGATCTTTGGATTTTCATGTAGATATATTAAACCTTCAACTGTTCCGATGATGATGTTATATCTCTTATCCCAATCAAGAGCTTTACTGTTACTGGTATCTGTGTAAATTTTTGATCAAGTTAAGGGGAGATTTATGAATTGCCGAAATCAATGTATTTCAGTAAGAGCTGCAGTATTTACCGAAGATGAAGCGATCGAGACTCTTGTTAGGTAGGAATTCGTAAACAAGTAGGCTTTCAGGTCCAGAACAACTGCATCCTAGCAACCTCACCAGATTTTTATGTTCGACACTGCTGATCATGTTTACTTCATTGTAGAAATCTGCTGCTCGATGCCTGTTATTGAAGAAGAATCTCTTGACAGCAATCTCTCTTCCGTCAGGTAGAGCTCCCTGTGATGCATCAGAATGAATCAAATGATGAGTTTTTAGTCATAACTGGAGATGGTGTTGGTCCTGCGTAGATGGAGAGGCAGAAGAAGTACCTTATAAACAGTGCCAAACCCCCCTTGTCCAATCTTGTTATCAAGGCTGAAATTGTTGGTAGCTTTTTCAAGGGTTGAGTACTTGAAGTTCAAGTTACTATCTTGAAGAGTTTTTGCCAACTTCTTCACATCAGTTGAACCTCCTAAAGTGTAAATCATATGGATTAAAGAAAAGGATGTCAATTAATCTTCCCAAAGAGTTCACCACCAGGAAACTTAGCAGACTTTATATTTTACCTTTTCTTTTCTTTTGTACGTATCTATGCTTCCAGATAAAAGCACCAATCGCCACTCCGATTATCAAAACGACAACAGAACTCAAGATTGAAACAATCAATAAGGTTCGAGTTCCACCTGCAGAGAAATCATGGGTGCAATCAGAGTCAGACGTTGGGGGGTTGAAAAGTTGGTGGGTGGGGATACTTGAATTTAGGAACTGCTTTACCCCTGGAACTATTTTTGATGTCCTTATTGAGGAAGTCTGTGTTCGAGTATCTCATGAAGCAGCCTGTGTTTAATGCTCGCCCTTCCGAGCGAGGTAAACATCGTAACATTGAAGCAGAAGCATTTTGCAAGCATACGGTGCAAGAGCTGCTGTTTAAACTTCTCCAGCACTGACCCAGCGCATAAGCCGTGGACATGGACTCGTTTGCCATCCCGGCCACAGCCACAGCCACTCGAGCTTTTGCAAAGCCTCGTTTGCCCGGTGCAGTGCTGACCACTTGCATCACCGCCTCCCTGGCCGCTTGGTCATACCTGGGGTCCTTTTGGGTCAAGTTCCCGCAAACTGCAGCATCTTCGGGGCCTTTATACTCGTCAAAAAAGGTATAGTTTTCAAACCTCAGGAAGCAGCCATCGATGAATGCTCGGCCGCCGTTGAAAGGGAAGCATTGAGGAAGCACTGTGCGTGCTTGAGAATGACACAGCACACATTCGTGGGACGAGAGATCTTCATGGCATTGGGCGAGCCCATAGCTGGCATCAGGTCCTGTTCCCGTACCAGCCGTCCCAAATCCCGAAGTTCCGATTTGCTGTCGTACTTTTTCCATGGACCCAAAAAAATTTGGGACGTAGGCTGTGGTATTGTGCTCGAGTTCCTTCCCGCAAATCACTCTGACAGTTTGATCTCTTGGCTTTCCCATAGTCGAAGTTGCGAGCATGAGAAGAATAGCGAGAGCTGAGAATAGAACATATTTGGAAGCATAAACAAGGTGGATCCCCATTGAATCTGGGGTTGCGGTGCTGGAGCTCTCTCTCTTCTCTGGCTGATTCTGACTGAAAAAGGAGGCAGCCGAAGAAGAGAATCAAAGGCCAAGGGGAAGGCGTCGATTGGATGACAGTTTCTGCAAAAGGAGCTACCAAATACCAATACGAAACATAGGAGTTAAAAGATCTGTGTTGAAATTGGGGACAGATGTAATGGGAGTGGATGATACTAATTGACAACAAGTCAAAGTCGGGGAAAGAGGAGAAGGTGAAGAAGGCGAAGGAGAAAGCGACTGTCGCATTGCATAACATTTGTTTGCGTTTTAGAAATGACATAGTCGCTGACCGTAAGAAACAAAGCCCTCTCTGCCTCTGCCCTCCTCAGCTTCAGTCAGCGGTTGAAAATTCAACGAAGGCGGCTCCCTCTGTTTCTTTTCTTGCAAGCAATTCTTTTGTTATTAAATGGTAACCAAAAATAAATAAAACACAACTCATCCTGCCTTTCTCTCGCTCCTTACTATGAAAATTTTCATCTTTCACGACATTACATTGTCACCAACATGATTCAAAATAGTCATTGCGTGAAATTCGGTCGAAAAATAAATAAATGTTCGAACTCTAACTTCTACTCTCTCTCCTTTTTTTTTTTTTTTGGAAGGGGGAAGGGGCTACAACAGCCCAGAAACAAAGGATACCACTCTCGACTTTAAAAACTATTTTTATTGATCATACTTTTTTATATGAATAATGACCGAATTTATATATGAGATGTTGTATATAATCAGAGAACAACTAATCAAAATCATTTGATGAAGACATGAATCATTTTAAGAAATAAAATATTAATTTGTGATGTGTATATATTTCAAAAAAGGAGAGAAAAAAAAAATTTGTGATGATATTGATATTGTTTCCCCATTGTGTGGGACACTTGGCAGTCAAAACGGGCAAAAAGTTGAAACCAAAATTCTCTGGATGTTCTAGAAAAAGAGAACCGGAGAAACGAAAACCTAACGCAATTGACAAGGCCATTACTTTCTTCCTTTTTTTCAACATTGGACGACTCGGGATTTCCATCACCCATGACCTTAAGCTGATTATACGAGTGCGAGAAAAAAAATTACATTTTTGTAAGCTTATATTTGCAGAGCAGGTGTATGTTGTATTTATAAAAGAGGTAGGTAGTTTTTTTCCACAAGGAAAAGAGACATAAATAAGAATATTTATTCTAAGATTTGGGAAAATTTTGACGAATTTCCATACTAGCCGTTGTGAAAGGGAGACGGAGAGTAGTATTAGTATCGTAATTTGTAGGCTGTAGGAGAGAGTTAGCAAACACAACACGTTTTGGTTTATTGTAATAAGCACTTTATATTATTGTACAGAACAGAGCTGGTTGGCACAATGTTTGCGGTGCGAAGAGTAGCTTCTCCTTCACCATATCTACAAAATTGTTGATGAGGTGAACCCACACCCTAATCTTATACTTGTACAGCCGCTTTCATTTCCAGTTTGTCAAAGAGGAAGAGGATTAGGATTAGGATTACCTGGGATGGAATGAACTGTGGGTGAGAGTGGCAGCTGAGGAAGAAGCTTCCGTGACGTTGAGGTATGATGGGTCGTCGCCGTCGGTGGTGTCGTTGAGTTCCATTGTCCTCTCGTCCATGAAGGGCGGATTGGTGGGCGCTGGAAGTTGCTCTTCCTTCCTCGTCAGCATCTGCAGTACCCTACGCATGGTGGGCCGCAGAGATGCAATCTCCTGTGTGCACAGAAGCCCTATCTGCACCACTCTCCCTATCTCCTCTTTCACTTTTACTACGCTACCGTCTTCCTCCACCTCCGCCACAAGGTTCGGATCGTATATCCTCTCCAATGTTCCACATTGAAAATGCTTCCATGCCTGTTTGTGTTTGTGTTTGTGTTTGTTTCCCCCACGTCAAATTCCATTCTTCAACTTTAATTCAACAAATCAAACTCAACAACAACTTACAATTATCACTATGCTTTCCAAGTAGTCCGAGGTTTTGCTCCTACTGTTTTGCATCCCTGTGATGGTCTCCAGTAAAACAACTCCAAAACTGTACACATCCGCCTTGTCTGTTAGCTGGCCGTGAGCCAAGTACTCTGGCGCCATGTATCCCCTGTGGATTCACAAACACAACAATTAATGTTACTTACTTTTCAGTCATTTGTCTAACTCACCCAAAAACGAACAATCACGCACAAGGTCCCGGCAATGGCAGTGCTGATGTGACTCTCATCCTCTTCGAAGGATCTAGCCAATCCAAAATCAGCAATTTTAGCTCGTAGTTTGGAATCTAGCAGGATGTTACTAGCCTTGATGTCTCTGTGAATGATCTTGGTTTTCGAGTTTTCATGCAGGTAAGCCAGGCCTTCAACTGTTCCCACGATTATATCAAATCTCTTCTCCCAATTCAGTGATTTACCCTTTTCACGATCTGTATAGTTTTCGAGACTAATCAGAAGACATGTCTATATAAATGGATCAAATCGGTGAGTGAATTGTAGTTTTGAAATAAACATGCCAACATTTTACCAAAAATGAAGCGGTCGAGACTCTTGTTGGGAAGGAACTCATAGACGAGCAGACTTTCAGGCCCAGAGCAACTACAACCAAGCAACCTTACTAAATTTTTGTGCTCCACACTGCTAATTATGTTCACTTCATTGTAGAAGTCTGCTGCTCTATGTTTGTTATTGAAGAAAAGCCTCTTCACAGCTATCTCTCTTCCGTCCGACAGAACTCCCTACATCAATCAATATATATAGAAGAACAACAGATGGTAAAACTTTCATCTTTGTTAATTGATGAGTAATATTAATTGCTTGTTTTGAAGCAAAGAAATGAAGACTTGCCTTATAAACTGTGCCAAATCCTCCCTGTCCAAGCTTGTTAGCCTCAGCGAAGGACCCTGTTGCCTTTTCAAGGGTAGAGTATTTGAAGTTCAAGCTACTATTGTTTAGCGTTTTCACCATCTTGTTTGCATCATTTGAACCTTTCAATATATATATATATATATGGCAATCACGTTAGCATAGCATCATATAGCTACAGATTTCAATGAAGACGTAATGTACAAGTTCTGTTTTCTTCTGATTTTCAAGTTCTCGTAAAACATTTTCAAGCAGTAGTATTTTTTTTTACCTTTTCGTTTCTTCTTTATGTATCTGTTTTTCCAGATATAGACTCCGATCCCCACTCCAACGAGCAAAACAGCAACAGAGCTTACCAGTGAGACTACAATTGCTGTAACGAAACCTCTTGACCTTGCAGCCTCGGCCTCAGCCTCCGCATTTAGAAAGTCAATGTTAGAGTATCTCATGAAGCAACCAGTGTTCAAGGCTCGTGCTTCGGATTGAGGCAAGCATTTCAAGATTGAAGCAGAGGCCTTACGCAAACAGGAAGCGCAGGAGCTGCTATTCAAATTCCTCCAGCACTGAGCCAACAGGTAAACCGATGCATTGGTGGTTCCAGGCGGAGCCACTTCAACTCTGGCGTACCCTCTGTTGTTGGGTGCGACATCAACTGCTCGGGCCACAGCCTGCCTGGCCGACTGCTCGAAAATGGAGTTACCCGTGGAGCTGTTTCCGCACACAGCCCTGTCCTGAGGACCCTCAAATTCCTCATAAAAGCTGTAGTTTTCGGCCCTCATGAAGCAGCCATCCAGGAAAATTCGGCCACCGTTGTAAGGGAAGCATTGGGGGAGCACGGTACGGGCCTCCGCGTAACATAACACGCAATCCATCAGCGACAAATCTCCATAGCACTGAGCGAGCCCATAGTTGGCGTCCGGCCCTTTCCCCACAAGTGCTACTCCAAACCCATCATTTCGCATTTGGTCACTAATTCTCTGCATTGTGGCCACGAAATTGGGCACAAAAGCCGTAGTATTATGCTCTAACACGGTCGAACAAAGTATCTTCACCGTTCGGGATCTGGGGTCTGCCTCTGTCGGCATCTCCACTAACAGTAACACAAGAGCGCTCATCAAAATCAAGAACCCATATTCCGAAACAAGTCGCGATCCAGTCTTCATCCTTCCTTTTCTGTCTTTCCTTCCGATTCGGAGGCTCTCGAAGCTCGAACAATCTAATTTAGTGGGGAGTGGGAACAACTACCCATCTGCAACAATCAAACACAACACACACGTCAATTCTTACTGCAGGAGGAAGGACTAGGCGTCAGGCGACTAGGGGAGAAAATACAGAGCGATTCAGTTGTCGCTAAGCCACCATTAACGCACCCCATTAAGTTCATATCCATGTCCGATTTTGTTAGGTAGATCTATGGGTTCAAAATTTCATTTCAAAGAAGAAGTGATGCTATGCGTATGTGGGTAGTTGAGTTTCAACTTTGAAAGTTTAATACAAAAGTCAAAAGGATTGCTTTGGATTTGGGGCCATGTGCTCGTCTAGTTAGCCGGTGGAGCAATGAGCCGCAACTTGCAAGTTGTAATTTGGCATTTTACTCATAATTCTCCCATTTCACACCTCAAGAGTTGACGAACATAATATATCCAAACTCAACAAAGGGAAAAGAAAAAGAAAACACACACACAAAATTTGTCCGATCCGTTTGATTATATGATAATCTGTTCAAAAAATTCAGACCGAGTCAAAGACGCCACGTTGGACGAAAACGGAACGTCAGATCTCAATTCTCAACTATCAGCAATAAACACAAGCTCTCGGAATGTCACAAAGAAGGTAGAAATTTTATGGTTCTTTTTCTTGAGATAAAGTAGATCTTTGATGTCGCTGTCACATTTATGTGTATTCTTTATTTTTAAAGCTAGTCTCAATTTTATCTATATATTTATGTTTCTAATTCTCACCAATAATTTAATCACAAGGTGAAAATAAATATATTTGAGGATAAATTAGCAATTAAATGGTCCCTATATTTATGCATTCTTATTCTCAAGCGTAAAGCTTGTATTTTTTTTTTTTTTTTAAATTTTTCTACAAATAGATGTTAAAATTGACCAAAGCGAGCATAGCTCAGGAATTAAGTGATTCAAGTCGTGGTTGAATTAAAGGTCAAGAAGAATAATAAAGCTAAACAAAAAAAGAAGAGAACTGTGAACGAAGTGATGTGTTCAAAGAGGGACAGATCAAAAAGGGAAGCAAATGCGCAAGATATGTTTCCATTTTCAAGTGGTGGAATCTTTTCTTGCGGATTGTGATGGCCTCCCCCATTCTAAGATAATTACATTATTTTTCTTAAACTACATTATTGTATCTTCAATCATGCTCAATTACCATATTCAACCACTAACTATAGGTGGAACCTAATTAAAATAGATTAGTATTACTTCCTTAACTTGCATTAAATCTTCGATCTGTAACAATGTGTCTCCATGGAATATAACATTACACTGTTAATCCACCTCATTATTGAGTGTTGTTGTCCATTGCATAGCCAGATAGGATAACTTAACAATGGAGTCATAAATAAACTCTAACACGTTCGAGTAGAAGATAAAATTTGTGTTGGTCTTCTATGCGATCACTTACATGAAGCCACTTATAAAATATGATCTAAAATCCTATCATGGTGCTAGTCATAAAATTGCATTTAGTGATGCTTATATTTTAAGACATATATGGCGTATGTAAAAACAATGGGTACATGGATTAGCATAACCTTGGTAAACTCGTCGGGTGTTTTTTTAATTAATAAAATATGAAACTTCTTCAAGAAGTTAAAATCGTTTCCTTTATGCACACGATACACATGTTAAAATGTAAGCATTGCTAATAACGTTTAATATCATATTTTATTAAGCAGCATCGTCGTAAATGATCGAAGTAGACCAACATGATCTCATTTTTCATGTGGATGCCTTAAGGTTTAAGTATTGCTAAGCTATTCAATCATGCTACACTATAACCAAATAATGCCTCATGATCGCGTGGGCCTAACACCTATTGCCCGCATGTGAATATCCATGTGATCCGAATATGTCACGTGAGTCATCTTTTCTATAAGATATACCTAACGAAGATTGTTAATTGAGAGGTGGTTTAAACCTTTTTTGAAAACTGAGGGACGATCAAAACTGCACGGTTTGAAAATATATAAACCCCAAAGTGACCTATATATACTAAAACTTGGGAATCAAAGGGGTACTTTTTTCTATTATATTATTGTTTATTGTATATTTTCACTATGTAATCTAAATTAAACTTATCTTTAATCATTCATTAACACATCCATTTTTTTTTAGAAAGAAATAGACTTCATTAAATAATAAAAAAAAAGTCCCTTCTTCTTCTGAGAAAGAAGGCGCCACCTGATGTGCTACGCAATTGGCCTGTCGCCGAATGAAATTGATCGAAGCAACAGATTTCTTTCATCCACAACCTCTTCCTCCTTCAGCAAATGCACCACAACATCCATTGATGAAATACACTGTACACTAATAAATTGGAGGAGTTGCAAAGATAGGGAAGAGAATTTTGGCACAACAACATAAATTTATGAAAATAATAAAGGGCTACCAACTTGAACATGACCGGTTAATACATTAGAAAATATTTTTCAAAGATCAAAAAGTTTAATCTCACACTACTTGTTTGAATTTTTTTAATTAAAAAGAAGCCCATTTGTCAATTTTTCTTCTGAAGATCAAAAGAAAAGCGAGTGGTTCAATTTGGAAGAATCAAATAAAAAGAATTAATAATAGTTTATACCAAAACCGTATTTTTAATGAGTGAATTAGGTAGGTTTTTTTCCAACTCCATTTTCATAATGATGTATAGAAAAATCCATCGAAAGCTAAATCTCCTAATTTTATGTTAGATATCTAACAAACAAACAAAAAAAAAATCTATCTTTTATCTATTTAAGGGTAATTACAGTAGATAGCAAAAAAATATTTTATGTATTTCAAAAAATATCACCAACTTTTCAAAATTTCAAATATAGCAAAATATTTGAATTTTTATTTTTGGAATTTTTATTATTCCAATTTTACCCTTATGATATGTGATATATATCTATATCTGATACATCCAATGTATATCTATATCATATATACATCTAATTTACATATGATATACATATATCAAATTTATATATGATATACATCTAATGTAAATTTGTATATGATATACATCAAATCTATATCTAATATACATCCAATGTAACTTTGATATACTTTCGATATACATTCGATGTACCTCTAATATACAGTATCATATGTACTATGATACACATTATCAGATATACCATTGATATACATCAAATGTACGTATGATACATATAATATATATATATCTGATGTACTTCTAATTTATGATATACTAAATATATTTGAAACTGATATATTAAATATAAGGTATATCCAATATTTAATTTTTAGTGGTATATCAGTTGTTTAAATTATAGTTTATCATTTTAATTTGTTGATTAATATACTAACATTATCAATAAATATTGATTACTATATCACTACTATTTATTCAATATTAATATTAATTAGATACTAAATATAAGAGATATCAACTATTTAAATTTATAAAGTATATCAAAATTTTAACTTGTCTTTTTGGACGTGCATAGTCCACATAAACATTTTATATTTCAAAAATAAAAAATAAAAAATATTGCACCATTGTCTTCGTCTGAAAAAAAAATGTTAGATATAATAGTATGATATCAACACACATATATCATAGTTTTTTTTTTGAACAACATATATCATAGTTATATTAGTAGATATAATTGGTTATATCAGAGGTATATAAATGGTAAATTAGAAGCATATTAAGTATATATCAGTATTATATTAGTGGTAAATCATATAATCATATAAGAAGTTATATTAGTAGATACCATAATTATATAGTGGTATATCAATGGTAAATTAGAGACATATCAAATATATATCACATATATATGTATTGTATCAGCGTGGTAAATCAATGGTTATCATACGTATGTTAATGATAAGATATGTTAGAAGTTAAGTAGATATCATGGTTATACAATAAGTAAATCAATTGTATATCATTATTATATCAGTGGTATATCAGAGATGTATATAAGTGGTAAGATATATTACAGATGTATATCAGATATACTAAATGGTGAATTTGTAATTTTACAATTGGACGTTCTAAATGTGGTTACTATTTTACTTATTTTACTAAAATGTTTTGTCATATTTGTAAGTGATCCCTAATTTAATTTAATGAGGGGAAACAACACCGTCGGTAATTATGATAAAAAGAAAGAGAAGAATTATAATAAATGAAGATTTGTTTGATTTTGACACGGATAATTAATTTGTTTAGGAAAACAGAGAATACGCAAAAAGGGGGAAAGAAATAGTAGAGGGAGAGAGGAGAAAAGTTAGGGGAGCGGTTGGGATGAGAGAATAGATCATGCGCGACGCATGGTGTGCCCTGCAACTGAAATTGCAATTGCTACACTGACGGGGACGCCTCACGCCTCACGCCTCACAATAATCCGATTCTGCAGTTTTAAAAGGAAAACACCCCAATCCCGATTCAATGCCTCCTGGGTTCAGTATAGAATAATAATAATAATAATAATATTTTGTCCAATAATAATTAAAACCCATCTTTTCATTTTGTAGGAAGACCTCCCTGTGTCTTTGAATATTCCAATTCCAGGCGCAGAGGGAGAGGCCCTAAAGCAGAAGCAGAAGCAGCAGCAGGAGGGAAGCGATTGAAACTAGTCTATCAATTAAATTGAATAGAAATACAAACCAAAAGCAAAATATCTATCATAATGGCTTCTCAAGCTTGTTTGTTTTTTGTGGCACTACTAATGGCCGGTATGTGGTACGGCGGGCATGCACAGGGCCAGAGCCAGGAGCGCGAGCGCGAGCTTCTGGGTCTGAGTATCAATTTGAATCTGGGATTTGACATTTGCCGGAAGGCGGACTACCCAGCCATGTGTCGGTCCGTGGTGAAGGGGCTTAATAACCCGAGGGTTGCCTTCGAAGCTGCGGTTCGGCAATTGATGTTCCAGACCAGCCGGGCGAAGAGTGTGGCCCAGAGGAACAAAGACAAGTCGTCGGCCATGGAAGTGTGCTTCG
>NW_019104491.1:264680-292119 GCF_001995035.1 Momordica charantia
GGCCTTTCAAACCTCAAGAGCCACGACAAGTCTAGCCTCAACGTTGACCTCTCTGCCGTTCTCACCGATTATGTCACCTGCGACGATGCCATCAACGAAGAAGGCATTACTTCTCCCGTTACCCGCACCAACGCTATACTCAGCCAAATGGCCTCCAATTGTCTCTATTTCTCCAGTTTGATTCACTTACGCTAAATTCTTCGCCCACCCTACTCCACTCCCTAATTTTGCAATTCCTACATGTCGTTGTCTGGTCTCTAGTGCTGCTAACTTTCAACTTGGTAACCGGGTCATGGGTCATAGGTGGGTCTGGGTGGTTGGCCCTTAGTTTCTTCTGCGCCTACACCCTTTTTCTTTTCTCTCAACAAATGTTTCACTCTTTGTTCTTGTTCATATGATCAATAGAGAAGATGGGAAGAGCACATCCAAACAAAACTGCCTCTCGCTGCCTACTTTATATACTTCTGCCTCTCTTTAAATTTCCTATTTCTTTCCTCTCTCTCGATCTTCATGTGTATGCAAATATAGAAACTAGCTATAATGATCTTGCACATATGCCATTTCTTAACATGCTCCCAACAAGATGATATCTTTTTGGACGTACTAATCTCATTTTTTCTAAAATCAAATGCTCATTTGAGCAACTATGACATCATATCAACATTAAATGATATGTTTGAACTGGTTAATTGTGTTAATCATGGTAATTAAATGGTGTGTAGTTGGTATAATATGGAATTAAGTAGTGGATTTCGTAGCAATACATAAGAGTGTTGTTGGAAATATGAAAGTGAAAGGATGAAATACGGGTGGTTTGGGCGGCCCCATCATGGTTTTTTATGCTATGGTAAAATACTGAAGTAGGGAGTAGGAGAGCAGAACGACGTGTCGCACGTAGCATGGGCCTCCCCCCGACTTACACCGTAAGCAATTTTGGCCCATTGGCTTTTGGAGAGGAGCAGTCATTTTTGTGTTCACAGACACACACTTTCCTTTTATCAATTATACATGCAAAGCAAACTAATTCATCACTTGTATTATTTTGTTTGTTAGAATATATGATGGAAATACATGTGAAGATGCAATGAAGCATATGATTAATAATGATAATGTGTTGGGTAAGGCTACATATATTTTAATTATACCTTCCCTCTCCACATTATTCCATTCACATTCACATTATGTGTTATTCTATTTCACCCTACATCATCATCATTCATCAACCCCCATGCCATGCCCACTACCCTCCCTGACCCTGCACAATATTCAACTCCTATATATTCCACTTTCCTTTTTCCCCTCTCTCTTTCTAAAAAAAAAAAAAAAATTACTAATATAATATCTAATTTCAACATCTATTCTTTTTAGAATTACATCTTTAATAATGCTAAGTCATACCTTACCTTGTTTGAATGTAAAATAAACAGAAAGTAAATAGATGTAAAAGAAGTTTATGTGTGTTTTGGTATTTTTTTTGTGTGAAAGTATTTGGTGGTTTGACGTTGGCCCTGGGTTTAGTCCAAAAGCCGGAAGAGGTCCGCCAATTACAATTACAATTACAATTACACAAATAGTAAATACAAAGGCACCACGCCCTCTTTTAGACAAAATCATTGTTCAACATCCTTGTCTATTGTCTTGTTCCTCTTCCACGCCTACCATTCTTTTCAGTTTTCCTATCCTTCCTTTCAATGCACTTCCGATCCCCACATTTTCACACTTTTTTATTTACTCGATTATGAATAAATAGTGATTGAAAACTACTTAACTTAATCAATATAAAGATTAATGAATTCAAAATATGAGAAGCAAGTTGGAACAATGTTGGTCTGTTCAGCTTTGGGTGTGTTAGTTTGGGGTCATGTACAATGGTTTTGAATGGCTAAAAGAAAACCTCCAGTCTCAGTCCTGGTCGTGTTTTCTTAATTTATCAGATCAAAGAAGGGAGGGGAAAAGGTGAAACTAAAACATCGGCCGGGGACAAATCTGACAAAAAGTTGTAGCTCGAACACTGTCGTTTTTGTTGCTTCCAAATAATGCCAGCAATTAGGAAACACATCCACAGTTTGAAGTTCCTACTCTCTACACTCGTATGAATATACGCAGTCAAAAGAAAACGATGGCGTTGTTCACAACTTTGAAAGCTTCTTCCCACTTCCCACTTCCCACTTCCCAGCTTGCGTGCGCGGCGCTTATTCACATAACACAACAAACCTGTATACCATTTCAACGCTAATTATTGCGACATCTAAAAATTCTACACAAATTAAAGATAGTTATGCTCGTTTTACAATGCTGAATTATTAATTAATTCCATTCGCCATCACTCCCTTAGCTTTTACGAGACACAGGCACAATATTGTGTTAAATGTACTTTCCAAGAAACCAGAAATTGAAGTTTTATTTTTTAAAAAACTTGTTTTAGTTAATATATAGCTAAATAAGGAAATGTATATACGCAACGCCCTCCAAGTATTTATTTAAATCAACAAGTTTGAAGAGCAAATATTAAGCATAAAGAGTAGAAGAGTTGTGTCGTAAGTAATATCTTCTGCTACTAATTACGAATTAAGTTGGGCTTATACTGCACAGTAAACTCTTGATTAGTTATTTGAAGTAAGAAGTTTGTGAACAAAAGTTGACAGTGTAGTTAAATTCCTCAAGTGGAGCACAAGAAATGAAATGGATGAGTTGAGTAGTATTTAAAGAAAAAAGAAAAAAGAAAAAAGATGGGAATTGGGAGGAGTGTTTTAGAGGGGTTTAAGGAAGGGTTGTAAATGTAATAAAAAGGTAAGGAGGGAACGGGAGGAGGTGACAGAAAGAACATCTAGGAAAGTGTGAAAGAGAGGCCATTAAAAGCAAACAACTTTGGAAACCCCCGCAATGGAATCGAATCCAGTGGAAATTCCCTTCCCTTCCCTTCCCTTCCCTTCCCTTCTGTCCTGAGTCCCCAAAGTAAAGCATATCACTCCCATATTCCCCCCCACCCTTTAATCTTACAAACACAAAAGCTAAAGTTGCAGTCCTTGTATTGGAGACTGGGAACACTCCCCCCTCTCTCTCTCTCTCTCTCTTTAAAGAGAAAAAGGAGAATCCAGCATGATTTCCATCACTACCCAACTACTTATAACTCCAACCCCACACATACACAACACCTATAAGAAATTTGTACCCTTTTTTCTAATCACCCTCACGCCTCCACTTGTCAGATCACAGGATCAACCACTTTGAAGCTCCTCAACCCATCACAACAACACAAAGGATTACTTTTTTCTTAAATTCCGATTTCACTTCCATCTCCCAATATGCTAAAAGGATTATCCTTTTGCTTTCTCACAACAATGCTCCAAATTTCGTTGCCTTGACAGTTCACAATTCACAATTCACATGCTGGGCTGGGCGCTGCATTTCTTTGATCAAACAAGACTCGGACAGCGCCTAAGCATGGCCTCCGGCGTGTTGGACATCTCCCGAACCATTGCCATTCTCTTTCTTCTTGCAGGCTCCACAATTAGCCCGGTGCACTCGTCTGCCACTAACCAAACCTTCCATCCCGAAGAGGAATTAAACAAGTTGAAGATGATAAGAGCTCGCTTGGAGGAGATCAACAAGCCTGCTGTCCGCACAATTCAGGTACTAATCACTTCCACTTTAAAACTTGCAGCAGGTATATACTCTGTTTCTGTTTTCAACATTAACAAATAGGACGGATTTTTATTTATGTGAATGCAGAGTGCTGACGGGGACCTCATAGATTGTGTTTTATCTCATCAGCAACCAGCATTTGACCATCCTAATTTGAAAGGACAAAAACCGTTGGTAACCAAATCTCATTCGCAAAATTTACTTCCGTTGGAGCCAAATTGAAGCTAGAATTTTGAATCCGAGTTCCATCGTGATTTTGCAGGATCCGCCGGAGAGACCTCGAGGACATAAGCAGCCTAGGACGGTGACAGAAAGCTTCCAATTATGGAGCATGGATGGGGAAACTTGTCCAGAAGGAACAGTCCCCATAAGAAGAACAACCGAAGAAGAAATGCTAAGAGCTACCTCTTTTCAGATGTTTGGAAGGAAAGTAAGAAGATGGGTTAGGAGAGAAACAACGAGCGACGGGCATGAGGTACGATTCCCAGGCAAAGAGAATCGACCCCTGTCAATTGCTTCAGCTTGAAGATGGAATTCATTCATTCTTCCTCTCTCTCTCTGATGTGTTTTTCCTTTTTGAAACTTTTGGGTTGTTTTCCAGCACGCAGTGGGGTATGTGACCGGCGATCACTACTTCGGAGCAAAGGCAAGTATTAACGTGTGGGCACCTCGCGTCGCCGATCAGTATGAATTCAGTTTGTCGCAAATGTGGGTCATCTCCGGCTCTTTCGGCGACGATCTCAACACCATTGAAGCTGGTTGGCAGGCATGTCTCTGTCTCAACTCTTTTCTTTTTTTTTGTTGTCCATAAGATTAAAAGGAAAAATGCGCTAAAGATTAAGCCCGACAGAGCACTTGACTAAAGTGAATTTCAACAGAGGCCACATTATGCTTTTCCATGTAAAGAATTGATGCGAATGCTTTTTTTTTTTTTTTAATATTTCCAATCTGTAGGTTAGCCCAGAGCTGTACGGAGACAATTACCCAAGATTCTTCACTTACTGGACTGTAAGTAAAGTGACCCATCAAAAACCTTTCTTTCTTCATAATTTTCTTATATTCTAAAATCAAAATTATGATGACAGTCGGATGCATACCAAGCAACCGGATGCTACAATTTGCTGTGCTCGGGGTTTGTTCAGACAAATAACAAAATTGCAATTGGGGCTGCGATTTCTCCAACCTCATCGTTGGACGGCGGGCAATTTGACATCAGCCTGTTGGTGTGGAAGGACCCGAAGCATGGAAATTGGTGGCTGGAATTCGGAGGGGGAGTTCTGGTGGGGTACTGGCCGTCGTTCTTGTTCACCCACCTACAGGACCACGCGACGATGGTGCAGTTCGGGGGAGAGGTGGTGAATTCGAGCCCGTCGGGGTTCCACACGAGGACGGAGATGGGGAGCGGGCATTTCGCCGGCGAGGGATTCAGAAAGGCTTCGTATTTCCGGAATCTGGAAGTGGTGGATTGGGACAACAGCTTGGTTCCGTTGTCAAACCTGGTGGTACTGGCGGATCATCCAAACTGCTACGACATTCAAGGCGGGGTCAACACCATTTGGGGTAACTACTTCTACTACGGCGGACCTGGTCGAAACGACAGGTGTCCCTGAAGTGAACCCTCAGGCTCAAACTCAATCAACCGCCCCGGTAAATACACTCTTTCTCTAAATTATTATTCAATTTTATTATTATTATTTTTTAATTTCTGGGTCAATAGCTGATAAAGGGGTGTTTGGCGCCATTCTTGTATTTTTGTTTCTTTTTTTTTTGGTCTTCTTAAGACAAAATTCTGTAACCGGTGATATATCAATATTATATCACCTCAGTAGGACTATATTTGTAAATTCTGAGCAAAGAAATAGCGATATTAGTGCGTTATAATTATAATTCTCAATTCTCTGAGCTACTTTTCTAAATATTCAAATACAAACTAACTTCTTTTTAGTTATGCATATAAGCCAAATTAGCCTCCCTTGCCTTACTGCAACTAAAAAATGCAGTAATATTTTAAGATAGCTAATTGTTTATCATAACAAAAAATAAACGATTATTATTATAAATTATCATTATGGACGGGGAATTGAACTTACAACCAACAATTATCGTTGAGCTATAAACTATTGTTTACCTTTTTATATAATTTTGAAATTTCAAACATATCCATAATGATAATTTATGTTTTATTTATTTTCTTAAAATAAAAATAATATATATGTTACAGAATTAAAAGAATCAGGTTAAATAAATAATGTTCAAGATGAAAAAAGTTTTAAAAACCTATGTTTTGTTTTTAAAATGGGCTAAATTTTTTTAACAAAAGAACTTCTAAAATAAATATATAATCGATATTACATAAAAGTCTTAAAATGTAAAAACAGTACGTTAGATATATGAAATGTGGTAAGAAGAAAATAAATGGCCTTGGCACAAAAATTAATTTTTGTCCTTAAATAATTAATATTAATATTATATTGAAGTTGCAAATGATGAATAGAATGCTTGGTGCAGACTCAATTTGCCATCTATCTTGATCCTAAAGTTAACATTATAGAGAGAAATGCATGCCATGTAATATTCAATAGGAAGATATCAAAGCACATATCATAATTAAATTTCAACTACTCATTCTACTTCAATCTTTCCATCTCTAGATATTATTTTTCTTTATTTTTTTTAATAAATAGGTTATTGTACAAAAAGAGGGTGTGGGGAGGCTTAATTAAATGAAAATGAATTAATACAATAATGATATAGTCATTGAATGTATGGTCGTAGGGAATAGGTTAGGCAAATTAATCAATTAACCTTAAATTAATTTTTTTAGGATAATCGATTAACCTTAATTACATCATATAATCAATGGTCTTAAATGCATGCATACATATTAATGCTTGAACAGAAAGATTACTTTGTTTGCAGGTGGGTGCACCTAGCTAATAATAATTGGTTGGCTATTATACTATTTTTCTTTTCTTGTCAGTGTCAAATGAACTTTATAAGGTTTTCATTCAATCATCATATAGTTTTTTAGGGTTTTTATTTTTCGAAAAAATACAAAAAGTATATTTGAACTTGGACTTGGACAGTAGGAGATTGCTGGCAAATTGAACTATTGAAGTTTTAAAGGCATCGATTGCATTTGAATTCAATTAGTGATAATTGCAGCAATAGTGGCTATAATTAGAAGTTTCGGTTTCTCATTTTTATGTTTGATTAGATACATGAAAATAAATTAATTTTAATCAGATAAAAATTGGATTCGAGGGAAATTTGATCCTTTTTAAGTTCGATTTTAAAGATATAAGTGATGTGCTGATGAGTCGAATTCATTCGGGTGACAAATACCTTAACCGATTTAAATTCGTAAGTTGTTAAACTTACTTTGACGTGTTGTATTAACTTAGTTTACTAAAAATTTATGGTCAGATTTTGGGACACAACATTAATCGCCAAACCTTTAAGCTTGGTAAGCTTAATTATCATGGGCCCAAGAATCCTGGCCAAGCATTTGGACAGAGCGATTCATATGGGCCGAACTACAGCAATATTCACGACTGGGCCTTTTAGACTACAAGTTTACCAACAACGCCCCGCTCATGATATTTTCTTCCGCAAATACCCTTCCTTTTACAAAATTGTTTTTCTTTGCCAAAAAAGAAAAAAGAATTGAAGAAGATATCAGTCTTTATATCAATAGTATCGCAAAGAAGGAAAAAATAAACTATAACCTATTATTATATTGATTCAAATAACTTCACACAATATTTAGTTAATGTATGTATAATGAACTAAAAATATGAAGAAAATATTGTAGTAATGATTTTTTTTCTTAGTAAATAATGTTGATAAGTTTGTAATTTCGATTCAAAAATTTTAAACAACGCCAAAAGAATATATATTTTTTGGATGGTTTTTACTCTGATTTCTTAGCCTTTAGATTGAAATAAATAAACAAAATCTAAATGTAGCTATTATTTCAATTCATATGCTAACATAGTCCAACGGCGAAGATGTCTCTCATAAATTTGGATGTGGTAGTTTCGGTAGGGAACAGACATATTTGAGGGGTATCATCGTAATCTAGAATCGAATTGGGTGGGGCCAGGCTTGCGTTTTACACGTCAACTTTTGTGATTGCATTATTTATTAAAATAATATAGGCAGGGCAACGATTTAAACGTATTATAAATTATAATTCAATTAAATTTAATGTGGTTAAGAATTCCAGAAGTTTCATGAATCATGTGTGGTGGGGCAACGTCTTATTTTCTGGCCACCCAATCCCAATGCCCATTCCCCACGTGGCTTATCTGAACCCTACACTTCCCAATCCCATTACAAATTCACAATATCAATCTATTTACATTATCAATAATAATATCCCCAAACTCGCAATGGCATTATTTTTAATTAACTCAATAGTAATTAATAAATTAATAAGTTATGACTTCGAATCCTCCAATAAAATGGTTTGTTTATATAATTTTTTTAAGCAAACATAAATGGTTATCCAATGTTTTCCAGTTTTTAGTTTTAAAAAAACTTGAAATAAAAGATAGGAGGAACAAATAAAAAACGAAAACGTTATTAGTTGCCTCACTACCATCGTGTAACTACTATTATACAGAAGATTAATTCAACAAGGGAGAATTATTCTTTTCAATAGCCTCACTAAGCTACTTTTGAAATATCATAACAAGGTAGGCTAATACACTAATTCTATAAAGGATGAGAAGATGATTGTTAGGGATGAATAAACTACTACTCTAGCTTGGATGAATTTAATTATATCTCAATAAGGATATATCACAATTTAATCAAATCTAAGATTCAAGCAAATTAAGCATGCATTTGATAGGTCTTAGACACTTTTGGCCACTTTACTAGTAAGTTTTCAATTGCATGGCTCATTTTTTTTTACCACAATTATTAGCACTTAATCAGTTCAATTAAATATAGAGTAATAAATTTAAGGAGGGGGGGGGGGAGTTGTTATGTTATGAGTTAGTTAGGTTATGATTAGTGAAGTGTGTTAGTTTCTGGGAGAGGATAAAGAAATAATGGATAATTAGAGAAGGAAATTTGAAATAAAGAGAAATGAAAGAGAGAAAAAAGGAAAGAGGAAAAGGGAGAAGTAGGGTTGGTAGAAACATTCCAGCTACGATCCAGCGCTGCGCGGCGATGGCTAAGTAAGTGTAGTATTGGAAATTGGAATTGGATGGTTCCTTTTACCTTTTTAGCCCCACATAAGCCTAATGCCTATTTATTTCATCTGTAACTGTAACCTTCCCAAGTATGAATTATCAACCATCCCTTTTTCTTTTTCTTTGGACGGAAAAGAAAAGACCGCTGATTTTTTGGTAATGGTATTGGTAGGTACGAGACGCGAGGGAGGGATCAAACATTGCGTTGAAAACGAACCAAAGAGCCATTTTCAAAGCTTTCAAAACTCCGTCTTCTTCTCTTCAGACTTATTCAACCGTTTTTCTTCATTTTACATAAAATAAAAATAAAGATTCTGCCTTTTGTACATAAGAAGAGAAGAGAAGAGAAGAGAAGAGGAACCCCCGTTCCTGTTCCTGTTCCTGTTCCGTTGCGTTCGCAGAAGAGCCTTCTTTGTTTGTTTGTTGGGTTCAAGAAGGCTCTCCTGTTGTTTTCCATCACAACTCGGCTTCTCCCCCAACATGATACGCCTCTGGATAGATGCCTTGCAATTAACCGAACTATTTTTGAGCTCTTTCGTTCATCTGGTGTACGCCTTTTACATATTCACCACAGCCGTCGCGGCAGATCTCTCTCAAGCTCTCAACGGATGGTTATTCTCCCCTTCTCCCAAAGTTGACCTCAAATCCAATTCTCCCCTCCCCCCTGCGCACAATCTCCCTCCCATTGTTTTGGTCCATGGAATTTTTGGTTTTGGCCAAGGAGTAAGTCATCCTTCCTCTAATTTCTGCAACTTCCCCCCACCTTTTTTTTTCCCCTTCTTTTTCCTGTGTGTCGAAGTTGATTGTGTTGTGGCCCTGGGTATTCTTTTCCGTTTCCACAGAGATTGGGAGGTTTATCGTACTTTGCGGGGGCAGAGAAGAAAGACGATAGGGTGCTTGTGCCTGATCTGGGCTCCCTAACCAGCATCTATGACAGGTTAATGCTACACCAATTCAATCTTTTTTGGGTTCTCATTCTAATTTCTAAAGGCCTTTGGTTTTCGCTTCTCAGGGCTCGGGAATTGTTCTATTATTTGAAAGGTGGACGAGTCGATTATGGTGAAGAACACAGCAAGACCTATGGCCACTCGCGATTTGGCCGAGTTTATGAACGAGGTTCGCCATCTTATTCTTTTCTATATCATATGCTCCCTTCATCAACGTAAATAGTTTAATGCCCAAATTGCAAACTACTGCTCCTATAACAACCTGCCTTCATTTGTCATTGGAATTGGTATTTGCAGGGCACTATCCCGAATGGGATGAGGACCATCCTATTCATTTTGTCGGGCATTCCGCCGGAGCTCAGGTCGTTCGAGTACTCCAGCAAATGCTCGCCGATAAGGTTAGGGAAATATAGACTGTAATCGTTTTAGATCGATGAGACATATCTGAAAAGTTGAGATGCTGAGAGAGGTATTCTTAATGGTTCAGGCATTCGAGGGATATGAGAATACCAATGAAAATTGGGTAATAAGCATCGCATCCTTATCAGGAGTATTCAATGGGACAACCAGGACCTACTTGGATGGGATGCAGTAAGCTCCTTATTGATCTTTAATTGATTGCTCTTCTAGTTGATTTTGTTTCATATAATCCTTTTAGAAGCCTGTGAACCAAATCTTGCAACATGCTTGTAGTTGTCTCCAACCAATTACATGCTTCAAGGTCACACATTTGTGAATTTTGACCTAATACGATCAAATTGGAGTAGTTGTTCATGTTGTGCCAAACAAAGCAGCTGATTTTGGATTTCATCACAACTTGTTCCAGGCCAGAAGATGGAAGATCAATGAAGCCTATATCCCTGCTGCAGCTGTGCCGCTTGGGTGTAATACTATATGAGTGGATGGACATTCCGTGGTTGAGAGAGTACTATAACTTTGGGTTTGATCACTTCAACATGTCGTGGAAGAAAATGGGTATTTGGGGTCTTTATGATTGCCTCATAGGAAATGCGGGTCCGTTCGCCTCTGGAGACTGGATCCTCCCTGATCTTACAATACAGGGATCCATCCGTCTCAACACCCATTTGCAGACCTTTCCCAATACATACTATTTTAACTATGTAACCAAGTGTACTAGGAAGATTTTGGGTGTCACAGTTCCATCAAGCATATTCAGAATCCATCCCTTGTTTTTCATTAGAGTTCTGCAGATGAGTCAATGGCGCCATCCTTCAGATGTGCCTCCACCTTACAAAGGCTACAAGGATGAAGATTGGGAGGACAATGATGGTGCACTCAACACCATATCCATGACTCACCCTCGTTTTCCCGTTGAGCATCCAAGTCGTCATGTCGTAAATGATTCGGAGTGTAAACCCCTCGAACCTGGCATCTGGTTAGTACAAGCATGTTCAATTCGAATTTAGAAGCATATCATCATGCTGCCATCTATCTCCACTTTTTATTGGATCCATTTTGTCTGGTTTTTGGAATCGAAACTTGAAGATTGATTAGATTAAAATTGCAGGTACTACAAGATAATTGAAGGCGATCACATTATGTTCATAGTGAACCGGGAGAGAGCAGGAGTTCAATTTGATCTCGTATATGACGGAATTTTTGAACGTTGTAGAAAACATGTGTTCAGGAAGAATCCCCCAACGTTGCCAAATCAAGCTCACCCATAGGCAGGCGGCGGGCGCTGTTATTGTTGCTCACCATAGCACTACAACTAGGGAATTGAAACAAAAGTTGTTATTACCCTACTTCCTCATACTTCATTTTAGTCACCCCATTATTTTCTCCCTTCGTGTAAATAAAAATTTCCTTTTTCATTTTCTTCCCTCCCCCTCATCAATTGTAGTAGCAGCCTGCTGCGGGGTATTCATCACTCAAGAAACTGAATTATTCAGACCAAAAATTTGCCTCGCCACAGCACTGGAATGCAGTGATTTCTATTTCTTTATTGAACGAACAGATAAACTACTTATGAAACATAACAAAATAAACTAATAGTTTATGAAAAGTGGGTCGACTGGCACCGTTGAATTGGGCGTAGTGGGCTTATGTGAGGAACAGGAGAGTTGAGTTGGTATTGTTGGGTCTTGGTGAGCTTCTCACTGTTAGGCAGACAGATTAGAGGAACTTTGTTTGGAGTTTAGAGAAAGGGAGAGAGAATTTAAGAGGAGAGAGGCACATGGTTTTGTTGAACGGCTGGGTGGTTCATGATTGGAGAGGCACATGGCAATTGGCATCGCCACTTGGAGCTTGTCCTTGTCGCATTTTGCTCGACTCCACAGCCACAGCCACCGCCACAGCACTGCATCGCTTCAATCCACTCCTCTACTTCTACAGAAACATTCATATGGGGTTCGTTTAAGAATTCTGAAACTGAATTATTTTCACACTTCAACTTCTACAACATATTCTACAAAATCGCTGGAGAAAACCAAATGTTGGTGATTTGATTTGCGTATTTTGTGGGAGTGGAACAATTGAGACTGTCAAAGTGAGAACACCCACCCGACCCGATGGATGCTACGAAACAATTAAATCAGAGACATTGCATTATGTTTTGTATTGTTTAGTGTTATAATCGGGCGACAAAATGCCGACCCATCACACTTTAGTATTGGCCCCGTGTCTTTTGGGCAAATATTATTTTCATTTCTGATTCCTCAATATGATTTAGAGTCCATTTTCGTGAGACCATGTCTGCCAAATAACTACCGTCAAATCCAAACTTACACATAATCTATTCTTGTATTAAGGTAAGACATACACAATAACATTAAGTCAACCGCTTCCATTTTGCTTCAACCAACAAATAATTCCACCATGTGATCGGATCTATATCCCACATTGTTCGGTTGTGTGGTTAAACTAGATAACGGTATATGATTATTTGAGTCAGAAAAATGTATTCATTAAAATTAGGCCGCATATTTACATGTTTGGTTTTGAGTTTTGACTCCATCTCTTTTAAGATTGCAACAAACATGATCTCCGTTATAATCTAAAAAATGAAAAATATCACGTGCTCTGAAAAAAAAAAAAGAAGAAGAAACTAATTATGGAGAATGCATGAATCGGGGAAAAAACGGCCTGTTCTAACTTGTCTATAAATAGGAGGCAGAGGAAGAGGCAGAGGCATCAAAAACCGGTTGAATTGGTTAAGTAAGGCGAAGGCGAAGGCATTAATATTATATTTGGAGTGGGTTTGTTTCTGTTGTGTAGAGAGCAGAGAAAGAGACAAAATGTGTAGAACTGGAACTGGAAGATCCACATCCACCCATCATCATTCCATTGAATCTAATGGTTCCCAGACCCAGACCCAGACCCAGACCCAGTCCGGGACAAACCTACCACTCATCGATCTTGATCCGTAACCAACCACCTTATCCTTCCATTTTCCACATCTCTCTCTCTCTCTCTCACTCTCTCTATAACTATAATTATAATTACAATTGTTGTGTGCATTGTGACAGCGGAATTCCGACGGTGTTCGAGCCATATTGGAGGAGGATGGGAGACAAGTGTAGGGTGGTGATCCAAGGGTGTGATCTCATGAGCTACAGAGCCACCACCACTAATCTTTGCTGGTATTTGCTGCCGGAGTTGGAGGAGGCCATCCGGAGACTACATCGCGTCGTGGGCAACGCGGTGGTCGATGAACGACATGTCGTTGTGGGGACTGGTTCCACCCAGCTCTTTCAGGCTGCGCTTTATGCTCTTTCTACCCCCGCTGCCGCTGCCGCTGCCCCTCAGCCCATTAATGTCGTTTCCGCTGCTCCTTACTACTCGGTCAGAACCTTACCTTACCCACATTTTCTGCTCATTCATTAATGAATTCCAATCACATATTTTCTGTTCTTCCCGTGCTGACCTCATGATCATGAACTATAACTATAAGTATGAAAAATAAAATACTATTCTGATTTCTAAATGCAATAAAAAAGACTAAGCCACATCAGAAGAAACCAGAAAAAGAAACCGCCCCGTGTCCGTGTGTACTTGTAGGCCCTTAACTTATCTAAACTGTCTAAATAATTGCTTCTCTGCCTCCCTCCCTGTCCCTACTCACCTATTCGCCTATTACTATTAGATCTGACCAAAAATAAGGAAACTTTGGATTCTCTAAACATTTTTCCACTACAAGTTCTTGGGGGAATCCAATGAAATGATGCGATGTCGTTTTGCAGTGTTATCCAGATGAAACAGACTACTTGTGCTCCAGGCTCTACAAATGGGCAGGGGATGCCAACCAATACGACAGTAAAAGTGGACCATTCATAGAAGTGGTAACCTCCCCAAACAACCCAGATGGCTGTTTGAGGGAACCGGTGGTTGAGGCCCATGGCCAAGGCAAGCTCATTCATGACTTGGCCTATTATTGGCCGCAATTTACACCCATCACTCGTCCCGCCGATCATGACCTTATGTATTTCACCTTCTCCAAATGCACTGGACATGCTGGCTCCCGCATTGGGTGAGTTCCGACCACCACTTTCAATCCAACCTAACGCTTATCAAAATGACATTTTATATAAACCATCTTAATTAAATTACCCAAACATTATTTGGTCTCCTCTGATGTCTATCCATTTACTTGTGTGTTTGAAGTTGGGCACTTGTTAAGGACAGAGAAGTGGCAATCAAAATGACCAAATACATGGATCTCAGCTCAATTGGGGTATCAAAAGATTCGCAGTTCAGAGCAGCGAAGATAATGGAACTGTTATGCAACAACTACGACCAAAAGCTTGGGTCTAATTTCTCCAACAACTTCTTTGAGTATGGGAAGAGTCTTATGGCCGAAAGATGGAAGAGTTTGAGAGATGTAATTGGACGCAGTGATGTTTTCAGTCTCCCCACCTTCGAGCAGCAGTACTGCTGCTTCTTTGGACGTCTCTCACAATCATATCCTGGTACGCCAGAAATTGATCAAAAGCTGATTCTTCGTTTTCTTTGGTCATAAAGATAAAATCATTGAACAGATTTGATGTTTTTTAACAGCTTTTGCTTGGTTGAGGTGCAAAGAGGAGATAGAGGACTGTGGGAGCTTTCTTAGAGAGCATAAGATAGAGGGGCGGAGCGGGAGGCGTTTTGGAGCTGATGCCAAGTATTTAAGAATAAGCATGCTCAGTAGCGATGATGTCTTTCAGCAGTTCTTGGAGAGGTTGTCCGCCATCAAAATTTTAAACAATGCCAACTGAAATTCATTTGGGCCTTTTTTTAAATTTTATTTTAAGTCTTTCGGCCGTAATTGTAACCCCGAGGATGATGAGGAAGGCAAACCCTCTATCGTCCATGGTGGTTTAGTTCATTTTCTTGTAACGTCTTGTTTGGCATAGGAATCTATATCAATAGACAATTGGTCCCCTTCTATTTCTACGATTTCTTAATCTAGTTGGTTAGAAACTGCTGTAAAATTGCTTCTGCTTAAACCTAATTAATCCATTCATATCCTTTTCAGTCCCCAATTATGCAATTTCATCTTTTTAGTTTTTGTGCATTGACATTTTAATCAAATCTTTATTGTTACTAAACATAAAATTTTACTAAGAAGCAAGTTTAAGTTTACCTAATCTAAAATGAATTGCTATGGTAAAAAATTAAGAATAGATTCACTAAAACATTACTACACAAACTATGGGCGGAAAGGTGACCACTTCATCATAAAATACCATTTCTAAAATTTTACAAAAACCCTAATTTTCTAAAACCGAATGAAATCTACACCCACAGCATTTACAATTCTGTTCGGTCTATTAATTTCCCCAATTATCAACAAGATATTTGGTCTAATATTCAGAAGTTCACAAGTAAGAAGCCAATGTACCCTCAAACTAACTAAAATATTCTGTGTAGCTCAGAGAAAACAGGACTGCAAATTGTATGACGATTAAGTAGTAACTAGGATGTGTATGCGAAGATAATGTGGCCACGGCTGGGAGCTAATGAAAAGACATGTAAAGGCGTCAAATGTTACGTACATTACCCTGAGATTACAGCGGCAAATCACCTCCAATTTCGTTGACAATTTTCTCAACTCTGTTCAACATATCTGGCAAGCACCAAGAATTTAAACCAATATATCAGTATCTAATATTCTCGGTTATGTACGAATAAATCATTCACTTGTCGGCTTGCAAATGTATAATTTGGAATTGCATCTCGTTAAACAAAAAGTAGGCACATATAAAGAGATATTCATTGGTAAGCTATACAAATTCTCAATCATTGATTTTTTTTTAGTTCAATAATTGTAGGGTGGGGATCGAACCATCGATTTGAAGGATGGTAACAAGTGCTTCATCTGCCAAACTATCCTCGAATTAGCCTCAGTACCCTTAAAAAATTTATTACTGGCTGTTGTTATGGAATATGATTATTGAAATGTTGTGTATTATTGAAAACTAAGCCCAGCCCAAAAAAGAAAACAATCGAGCAAAATAAAATAGGTAAACTGAAATTAGACCTCCAGAACCCTCTGACTCCATCTCGTTGAATTGACGAGAACAGTTCTAAAACGCAGGACATATATGGAAACAGTTGCAACTATAAATAAAGCGTTGCTATAGTCGTACCTTGAAAGGAAGAATCTTCCATACATTTCTGTCATAAGACAAATTCAATAAATTAATAACTCAACGACGCTGTTGGAAAATGAATCAAACCATTTAATAAATAAATCAATGATGTGAGTAGCACAAAACGAAATTACATTTGGTAATAGTGGAACATACCATGATTTGAGACTTTAGATCATTATCCTTTGTAGTAGATGGCTGAGCTGCAGTTTTACCTTTATAAGAAAGGAAATTTGTCACTACGATAATTTGAAAGAATTTTCATTCTAAATTTGTCATATCAGACCTTGTTTGACATCTGAACAGTTTGACAGCATAGACGTGAAACTGGGAGGCAAAGCTGCAAAGACGCTTTCTAAGTGGTCAAGATGTGCTCTTTCTTGAGAACATGGGTATGTCTCTACAGTATCTTTTAAGCTCAAAGGCATTTCAGGAGTGTAAGGCTGGACAATAGAATTGCTCAATTCTTCACAAAGGCTGAAAACAGAAAATACATCAACATCTCCTTCTCGCTGTGACAACAAAAAGAAAATGATGCATTAGATTATTGATTATACGAGAATTTTCATTCACCTATCAGACGGTCTGTTTGAAGATAATAACTCGGATTGTGTTGTAATCCGAGACCCAAATTCGCTGCTTATTGGTTGAATATCTCTTGCATCCTCCGCCATTTCCTGAAACAAGATAGCAGCAGTAAGGTTATAGAACGAAAAATCTTCCATCAAACCTTACCATAAAAGAAATTCATATTAATTACCTTGAGAATGTTCACAAATGAATCAGTTTCGTAAGCTGTTGAAAATCTTAGGGCAAACTTTTGGATCTGCAAAGACAAACGAGTGTGCTGTGAGGTTCAACAACCCAAAACTCATCCTCAGAAAACTTTTGAAATCACAAAGCACCACAGAAATTGACAAAATCTTCATGAACATATATACTGACTTACCTCGTTAGCTGAATCTCTATAACTTCCAAAAATAGTTCTGGTGCCTCTGGCAGGAAAACCAGAGATACAGGACACCTGAGGCCATGAGAAATGAAGCTTGGAGAGGTAGTGCTCTTCCTACATCAGTATGCCAGTAATACATGCTTAATCCATTGCGGTTAACACATCCAAATAATAGAAATCGAGTCTTAGATTGGAATTTTGGCAGGATAATATTGTAATAAACCACTGAACTCATTATAAGATGCTGCATTTGAATTGCCAGAGGAAGGTTGGTTCACTTCACATAATCATCTTACAAAGTAGAACTTCCCACGTTCCACCGGATCCACTAAGGTGTAGTAAATGAAATAACTACCGCTTAAAGCGTATAAAATGAGGTCAACAGGAAGCCAAGAAGGTAATCCTCCATGCCGTGAGGGGATGGGGGAATTCGAGGAAAACAAGAGACAGACTCCTTTGGCGGAGACTAGCAAATGATCTGATTGATTTCAGGGCCATTGATCGGAAACTACATGAATTCAAACCAATGGMAAAGAAATGAAATAGTAAAAATATTAAATGCATGAACGATACCGTTCAAGGATCCTGAAGAAGCAAACGTATAATATTTAGCGTAACCAAACATTTCTTCTCTCACAAGTCTACTCGTACAGATGCGATTAGAAAGTTGGAGAGAGTGGAAAATCAAGAACTCACAAGGATCTTATCTCGAAAACGCACGGTGAGAATCAAATCAGGGGAGGAGCAACGGTGGAGGAGTTGCAGAATAGCAGTGGAAGACGAAGAGATCCATGTGCCTCGAGGCGGGCGATTCCGGAGACGGGGAAAGAGAGGATGGAGGCTGGCGTTGTTGGTGGTGGTGGCGGCGCTACTTGGATAGCAAATGAAGCGAGAGAATTGAACTTCCCACTGGTCTCTAATGGCAGCAGCGGGCATTTCCGCTTCCTCTTCGCTCCGCACCACACCTTGGAATCCCGCCATTATTCCTCCTCCAAATAATTCTCCTCCGGCTTTTAAAGATGACGTATCCTATAATCATGTATTTAATTAGAATTTTTTTTATAAAATAATTAATTTGTTTTTCATAATATAAATCGATTATTTTCAAAATCGATTATTTTCAAAATAGATTATTTTCAACTAATCCTTTTCTACAGTTTGATCTTTCGTTTAATGTTAAAAAATATTACTACTGATCTCAGCTCTGTTGGCCTCAACATTCATTTTTTAATTCAATAGTTATGGAATAAAATTTGTAACCGAAATTTCAATGTTATTTAACCCTAACTTACTTACATGGTTCAAATGAAAGAAAAGAAGGCAGAATCGTAAATGAAATATTCACAAATCAACGTTTATATTAAATTTCCGCATTGGTGTAGGAAAATTTTGGGCGTATTGGAGGGGGCTTTGTTTGTTTTCACATTATCGTTCTGTCGTGTAATGGAACGAAATGGCGAAGGGTTTTCCCGTGGGCACCCGATAAGGACAACCACCAATTCCGCTGCTGCGTTTGCGTTTGTTTGTTCTGTTGCCGTGCCACTGCCAGAACGAAGATGATATTGAAATTGACACATTTATCTGTGTTTAGGATCCTGGTCAAGGTCACATAGTAATATAGACAGAATTTAACACAAATATAATATAAATTTGCCATAACGCAGAAGGAGAATGACCAAAAATTTTCATTATCTGCCAAAAGGAACTCACAGCCGGAAGTGGAACCTCGGCCACACTTCCTGCACCAAGCGTTATCTTCTCGAGAATTAAATAGTCCATCCATTGAAACCATTTCAGCGGCTGTGGTGCTGCTGTTTCATTGCTCCTGCCACTTAGCATTCCATCTCAGTTCCTGCATGTGGCTGCGTTTCTGCGCGCCTTTCTTCTAGAGCAAGCTTTTTGTCCACTCCGGGTTCTGAGAGTTGATTTTCCAGGTTTCGCAGCGGAGGTAGTCTGAAAATGGCCCCGAAAGCATTAGACCATGAGTCTATAAATGAGAACGTGAAGAAGGTGCAGTATGCCGTTAGAGGAGAATTGTATCTTCGAGCCTCCGAGCTTCAAAAGGAAGGAAAAAAGGTTTGCATGCTAATCATCCGTTGCTCTTCGGTATATTTTTGTTTCAACTTCCTCTATTCTGCATCTCATGACTATCAATTTCCAGATCATCTTTACGAATGTTGGGAACCCTCACGCCCTTGGCCAGAAGCCTTTGACCTTTCCTCGTCAGGTTCCATTCAACTTCCTTCTTCACTCTTCTCTCACTAAATGACTCCATTTGCATATCCATTCCTTTCTGCATACTACTAATTCGATAATTTAATCAAAAACAATAATCTTGTTCCCCAGGTAATTGCTCTATGCCAAGCCCCATTTCTTTTAGATGATCCTAATGTTGGACAACTGTTTCCTCCTGATGCAATTGCAAGGGCCAAACATTATCTTTCAATTATTGGGGGTGGTTTAGGTATGATCTTTTCTACGAAACAATTTATTCATTTAATAATTCTGCTGATATGATAATTCTCTTTGAACATGGCCAAGTTTTATCAATAAATATAGCTACCCCAGGCTTTCTTGACCATTTGTTGTTTATTACTCTGTTCTTGCCGTGCCACCAAATTGGTATATTTCCTTCAAGCTCCTATGTTTTTTGATAACCGAATGCTTGCATTCTACTTATCTCCACCACCTAAAAATACCATTGAATTTGGAAGTTATTCAATTGAGGTATCAAATTGAAGATCTCAGACATGCCATGCCAGCCACTAATTCATCTCTGATATACTTTTTCAGGTGCTTACAGTGACTCCCGAGGAATTCCAGGAGTAAGGAAGGAAGTGGCAGAGTTCATAGAAAGGCGTGATGGCTATCCAAGGTATAACAATGACTAGACATATGAATTATTACAAATATTGACTGTATAGTGATCAGACAAAAAATTTCAACATTTGTTCTCAAGTAAACACTCACTGCAGCATGTTTAAATGACAGTGATCCAGAACTGATATATCTCACTGATGGAGCCAGCAAAGGTGTCATGCAGATACTGAATACTATAATCCGTGGTGAAGGTGATGGGGTAATATATCTTATTCGATCCTTCTAGTTTTGTTTTATTGGCATGCTGCCTTACATTTCTCTGTTTTGCCAGATTCTCGTTCCAGTCCCTCAATATCCACTTTACTCAGCAGCTATTGCTCTATTTGGTGGTTCCTTGGTTCCATATTATCTAGATGAGACCTCAAATTGGGGTCTCGATGTTAACGATCTCCGCCATTCAGTTGCACATGCTCACTCTCAAGGAATCACAGTTAGTAGCTAGTTCTCTTCAATGGCTTTTTGATATTTGAGAATTGTGTTTAATGTTGGGTGATGGTGACAGTACTGGTGATACTTTAACGCACACTGTGATTAGTTTGTATCTGGTTTTCTTTAAGATACCTCTTGTGCTCCTTAAGTTTGTTCTTCCTCCTAAAATATGTAATTACTTCAGATATATATATATTTTAGTGTTATCCCAATTATGTAGTTTTTCTTGTGAGATAGTTTCAAGCATGTATGCTGCTTGTGTTTATGACATAATCCATCTAATATTCTGTCAAACGATCAGGTAAGGGCAATGGTAATCATAAACCCTGGCAATCCAACTGGTCAATGCCTTAGTGAAGCAAATTTAAGAGAAATATTGACCTTCTGTTTTCAAGAAAACTTGGCCCTACTTGGAGATGAAGTTTATCAGCAAAACATCTATCAGGATGAACGACCCTTCATTAGTTCTAAAAAGGTTTGATGGCAGGTGCCATTAGAACATAGTGAACATGTTTCTTTCTACTTATATTTGTATTAATAAGTTGCATTTTCTATAAAATTGGAAGGTATTAATGGACATGGGCCCTCCCATCAGCAAGGAGCTTCAGCTCATATCCTTCCACACTGTGTCGAAGGGATATTGGGGCGAGTGTGGACAGCGTGGCGGATACTTTGAAATGACAAATATTCCTCCTCAGGTTTGCTCCTGTAGTTTAGTTCTTCAATTCCTATGTACTCATGCAGGGGTGGAGCGAAGAAGTAAGGAAGGAGGGGATTGCCCCCTCTTGGTCTTTTTAAAGATCACATATAAAAATAAAGATTTTTTAAAGTTTCCTCCCTATTATGGCCCAAAATTTTTCAAAATTGAAATATTATATAAAAAAAACTACAATGTAAGCTTTTGCCACACCCTTTGAAAATCTGTTGCTCTGCCCTCGTACTCATGCGTGCAGTCACTAGAGTCCTCCTGTCTTCTTTTCTTTTAGATTTATGAGGTAGTAGGTCTTCCAACTCTTGTGTACAAATGCTTTTTATGCTGCAGACAGTTGATGAGATCTACAAGGTTGCATCCATATCCCTCAGTCCTAATGTTCCTGCACAAGTTTTTGTAAGAGCCTTATACTTTTTTCTCATGTCATTATACTTGAGACGGGGATTCGAACGTCAACAATAGCTTTCCGGGTATCTTGTTATCAAAACTGACTTCCTAATTTATACAATATATGTAGATGGGACTTATGGTTAATCCACCCAAGCCTGGAGATGTATCGTATGAGCAATTTGTTCGTGAAAGGTATGCTTAAGCCTAATACGTATGAAACTGGGGACTCTGGCTTTTGAACATTTATGTATTTGTATTTCTGATAATATCTTAAATTTTAAAAAGAGGTGACTGATCTATAAGTAGAAAATTAATAATGAATTGTGAACCATGTGAACGCAGCAAAGGGATCCTTGAGTCACTGAGGAGAAGGGCAAGGATAATGACGGATGGTTTTAACAGCTGCAAAAATGTAGTCTGCAACTTCACGGAAGGTAAAAAAATTGTGTTGTTTCGTAATTAGGAGGTAATTAAGATATATGACGGAGAAAAATTGGGGTTTAGGTGCGATGTATTCGTTCCCTCAAGTACAGCTGCCTCCTAAAGCAATAGAAGCCGCAAAAAGGGTAGGAAAAGTGGCCGATGTTTTCTACTGTCTTAAGCTTTTGGAAGCCACTGGAATTTCCACCGTCCCCGGCTCAGGATTTGGACAGAAGGAAGGGTAATCTCTTCACCTCTTCTCTTGTTTTGGCATATTCTAATGAATCGCTGATTTTCCTTGGAAAGAAATGCTGTTAATTGGGTTGCACTTGCAGGGTCTTCCATTTGCGGACAACCATCTTGCCGGCAGAGGAGGAGATGCCGGCGATCATGGATAGCTTTAAAAAGTTCAATGATGAGTTCATGGAAGAATATGCATAGAGTAATATTGACCACTGCCGTCAATGAGGATATCTCCATATGCATGTTTCCCTTCAATAAGATTTGTTTGTCCCTGTAATTTAAGACGTATGTGTTGTAAACTTTGCGCAAGTTTTATTCCAGTAACGGATACTTCCGATGTTGTGCTTTAAGTTCTGAGCCAACTCTTCTGTCCCACAATTATTCCACTTCAAATATGCATACCATCGGCTTTTGAATTTACGAGGAAGAAACAGTTGTTAAAAGTTAAAACATATTCCATCATCTCGTCTATTCATCATTCATCATCATTATGATCCAATGTTGGAATTATGCATCGATCTTAATTTGGAATGATAATTAAGAGCATTGTTTCCCCTTCATAATTGAATTAATATAATCCTTGGCATTGGCGCCAAAGTCGGAGTGAATCCCATCTTTGTGTGTCCTGCCCGGGGCAACCCTCTGTCACTGTGAATAATAATATAATATTATAAGTCCTGTGTGTTAAATTTGGGTGTGCTTATGTAACTCACGAGTCATTGGCGCCAAAGTCGGAGTGAATCCCATCTTTGTGTGTCCTGCCCGGGGCAACCCTCTGTCACTGTGAATAATAATATAATATTATAAGTCCTGTGTGTTAAATTTGGGTGTGCTTATGTAACTCACGAGTCATTGGCGCCAAAGTCGGAGTGAATCCCATCTTTGTGTGTCCTGCCCGGGGCAACCCTCTGTCACTGTGAATAATAATATAATATTATAAGTCCTGTGTGTTAAATTTGGGTGTGCTTATGTAACTCACGAGTCATTGGCGCCAAAGTCGGAGTGAATCCCATCTTTGTGTGTCCTGCCCGGGGCAACCCTCTGTCACTGTGAATAATAATATAATATTATAAGTCCTGTGTGTTAAATTTGGGTGTGCTTATGTAACTCACGAGTCACATCGAGTGGTTTGTGTATCTTTTTCAAGTTAAAATTGAACTTCCCTTCCTTGCCCTCTATTTTCCACCTTCAACCCCATAAGGCTGACGTCAGAGGAGATTGAGATTGAGCCAAGAACTCCAAGCGGCAAAGAGTTCAGAATTGGAAGCCAAAATCTCCTCCCATGGCCATCGTTTCTAAGTTGGCATTATATTTCTATATATTAACCTGCTTTCTTCCTTCTAAATCTACCACTCTTGGCTCCGTGACCTAAATAGATTCATCCATCCATCCACTACCTTTGTATTACGTACATGTTTTCTATACATAGAGACAGATCATTTTGTTTACATGTATTAATTTCCACTTTACCCACGCGTTTTCGTAACCCGCTCTTCATTTTTTTTATACCTTATCATTAGTTTATATGTTTAATTAACTAATTAATTAAATGGAAGCTACAGACCAGAAGCCATTGGTTGGGCTTTCTTCATAGTTTATACTGTCTTTTAGCAGCCTATCTATATCAGGCCCATCTCTTTTCTTTTGGGCTTGTGGTTTGACTTTGACCCCCACTACTGATTCAGCTGCCTGAAGAAATATAGTTACCCACATCATAATTGCACGAAAAGAAGGGCACATACCAAACAAAAAAAAAAAAATAATATTTTTCTGTGGTTAGTATTGTGTAACCTTTCTATATATTAACTATCCCATTTAATTTGAATTTAAAAAAAGAAAAATCTCATTTGATATTCAAAACAGTTAATCTTAAAGTAGGAAGAAAAGATGTGATGGGAGATTTAGAAAAATTGGTAGGAACGTTGTGGGGTACCATAGGATGACCAAACCTCCTTTGAAACAATTGAGAGGGCGATGAAATGAAATAAAGAAGACGGTCGGCCACACGAGCGAGAAGTAATATTAGTTATTAGCGCCGGCGGGGCGGAGGCAGCCGCACAACCACCACCAAACCGCAATCATTGTCGGTTTGTTCCGATCAAAACAAAACCATGACGCAAAGAACTTGGCCGGATCGCTCCGATGCCTCTCCTTTCTCTTCCTTTTCTCTGTGCAGTATGGGTATCAGAGGCAAAGCCGCCGTCCAGGATCATGATTTCTCTCCTCCTATCCCTTCCCATTCCCATTCCAAGTCCAGTAAGCACGCCCACAGATTCCACGCCTCTCCATCCTCCCCCTCTTTCTCTGCCTTGCCTTACGATATTCTCATCAAAATCGCTGCCTCTTTTAACCTCCCAAATCTCCGGGTTGCCTCCTTTGTCTGCAAGTCTTGGTTCGAGGCCCTCAGGCCTCTCAGGGAGGCTATGCTGTTTCTGCGGTGGGGAAAGCGCTTCAAGCATGGTCGTGCTGGGGTTCGCCCCAATTCTGACAAGGCTCTTAATTCCTTTCTCAAGGCTGCTGCTCGTGGCTCCACCCTTGCCATGGTTGATGCCGGCCTCCTCTACTGGGAGATGGGCAACAAGCACCAAGCTATTGCCTTGTACCAGAAGGCTGCTGACCTAGGCGATCCTGCTGCCAAGTGCAATTTAGGAATCTCCTATTTGCAAGGTTTTATCAAATCTTAATCCTCTTTTCATTCCCCATCTAATCTAATTTCTGCACAATTCACACTAACAATTGGTTAATTAGGGTTCGCCCCCAGTCCTGCTGGCATGTTTTCACGTATTTTAAGTGGACAGCAACAAATACAAATGTTCCCCTTTCCCAATATTTTTCATTAGGTTTTCCCTAGTCACCAGTTTCTAATTTTGGGTGCTGCGGGCCTCCGACTGCCTAATCTGTGGATTCTATAATACTTTTAAGTAGATCACTGATTGAAGGGTAATGGCTACTGTAGATGAAATTCTTTGCTTTCAATCATTCCATTGTTTTCTTCAATGAATTCTGCAGCGAAGCCTCCAAATCCGACCGAAGCTGTAAGATGGTTGCGGCAAGCGTCCAAGGCCGGCAACATTCGTGCTCAATACCAACTTGCTCTGTGTCTACATCAAGGTCATGGGGTGGACCGCAATGTACAGGAAGCTGTATGTTATTTTCCCCTTCTTATCCATTTTGCTTATGAGGGAGATTTATGTTTAGGGTTAATGTTTCAATCAGCTGCCGTTATTATCCCCTTCTTATCCCTCTTTTGATGCTCAATTAAACCCGTAATGCTGTGTATTCTTCCGCTCTACCCCATTAGCCCACTTATATTACCTTTTCTTTACATTATTCTGCGTATTTAATAATGATATAACGGTTTGCCCCTTTTTCCTGCCAATCAACTACTGAATGAGGATTAGTCATTCATCAGTGCAGATTGCGGTGAAAGTTGGATTTTTCAGTCCTTTTTCCTCTCTTTTTATTTCTTCCCCTTTGTGAAAAAGGCTAGGTGGTTTTTTAAAGCTGCCGAAGGTGGATATGTGCGTGCTATGTACAACCTTTCTCTGTGCTACTCTTGCGGGGAAGGCATGGTACACAACCATCAGCAAGCTAAGAAGTGGATGAAGCGGGCAGCTGATCGCGGCCACAGTAAAGCTCAATTTGAGCATGGACTTCGCCTCTTTTCTGTATGTTTCAAATCAATATCATCTTTCTTTTCCCGGTGATGTTTATTGCTTTGGTATAGGTGTCTTGATAACTTCCACCATGTCATGGGTCATTGATCAAATTGTTTGAATTGAGACTTCTAGTAATATTTTGGGTGTTTTAGTGTGAACGGAGAAGTTGTATGTGAGAACAGGAGAAAGAAAACGATTTGAGACTATCTAGATTGTTTACATTGTTGACAAGCCCACCCTAATAACGTGAAAGAAGACTTGGAATGTAGAAACTGATGCAGGAACTGATTGAGTACTTGCTATTTGGGCAGGAAAGGGACATGATGAAAGCTGTAGTCTACTTGGAACTTGCAACTCGTTCTGGTGAAAGGGCAGCTGCTCATGTCAAGAACGCAATTCTCCAACAACTTTCGCAAACTTCGCGAGATCGTGCCATGTCTCTTGCTGATAATTGGCGTGCTTTGCCTTCATCTCATTGAGCACTCTTCTGCAATGGTTAGTGCATCTCTGAATTTTCTTGTTCCTCTCGACTGGTCATTTCCATGCATGTTACAAATCAAGGAACTTTAGTTTAGACAATACTCTGTATGCTTTTTGTGTAGCCATTATATTGCATCCTAAAATACTGTTAGTTATTACAAAAGCTGCCTTTGTACTTACCATTTGTTTGTTCCACTTCACTTTTTAGATTGCTGTTTGAATATTTTTCTCCAAAGGCACTCATAACTAATCAGATTTTTCCTTTGGAGAGAATTCTTTGATTAATGTTGTCTTGTGAAGCTCCTTCCATGTTCCAAATAATTACGTGTCAGCACTCAGAATACTGATTTGCAAGTTTCATTGGTTCGGGGCCTGCTGGAAATGATTTGTTTGTATGTATCAAGTAATACTAGTGATCGATTTGTTTTCCCTACGAGCTTACCTCTGTGATTATGTGCCAAACCTTTAGAATTGATTATATTATCTAGTGATTATCTTTTTTATTGGCCAGGATAGGATTTAATTTCTTGTGTGTGCGTGTATTTCTAAAATTATAGTCTGAGTGGAGGACTATAAATAAAAGAAAAAATGTAACACTCAACACTTTGAACTTCATCAATAAAAACTATGGTCAATGATTAAGGCAGACATGAATTGAAGGTTCAAAGGATTAAGCACCCAAAACTAGGCCAGTTCCTTGAACCAAATAAAAGATTTTTATGCCTTTCCAGTTTCCACATTGCCAACTATATGCACTACCACAATCCCATAATCGAGCATGGAAAAGAAGCAATTCCCGGATTCCCATTGATGTTGAATTTTGACATGATTCCCCTTATTTAGGAATTATATTTAAATAATTTTAGTAAATGGATTATTAAATTA
>NW_019104491.1:311706-327197 GCF_001995035.1 Momordica charantia
CTGATCATTGCAACCGTGATTTTATATAACTTCGTTTTGTTTGTTACTATTAGTTTCTTGTTTCTGTAATGTTAAGCGATTGCTGCTGGGAAGCTGAGACGCACACCGGAGAGAAGGCCGATAGCTTCGGGATTTTAATTAATGGGAGACGCAGTATTATTATCCTAAACAAATTTATTCAAATGGAGAATGACAATCTCCGAAAATAATAATAATAAAAAAGCGGAAGAAATTTTGGTAGAGAAGAGAAGGTCAGAAGGATGATATTTAAGAAGAAGAGCTTTCCTTCCACACAAATGGAGATTCTTCTTGCTTCCGTACGAAAATAGAAACCAAATTCAATGGATGAGAACCAGAATTAATACCATTTGTATTTGGACCAACCTGGAGAAAGAAGTTTCGGACAAAGTTTTTGTTATAGTTCACTGAATATTCATTCACCAAAAAAAACACTTCTAATTCTAAGTTTGGACTTGGAGGGATTTCTTTTTTTAATCCTATTTCTTCCAAGGACATATGTGGCAAATATTTTTCTTTGTACCAATGGTTTTTGGAAATAAGGTTTACAACTTTTTCAGACTTCCCCTGCCCGCGATTATTAGCAGGTTTTAATCTAAAGTAAAAAAAAGTTCATTTGTTTGCAAGATCACCTAAAATTTATATCATGCATGTTCCAGTTAATTTATATTTTAGTTTATAATCTTGATCCCTAAATAATATTCAAAATTTATAATTGTGTAAATAAACATAAAAAGAAATTGCGTAAAATAAGGCATCGTCTTCTTTCTTCACATGCTCCTATTGCAAAGTCACAAACTTAATTTTTTTGCCATGAAGAGCGGAATTGTATAGTGTTAAAGATCCCACATTGAAAAGATAATGGATCTAATAAAAGTTAATAATAGATATGGACTATTTTTCTCATTACTAATTGGTTTTAAGATGGAACCCATGAATATTGATATATAGAATAATAACTAAAAATGAAAGTTGGATGGATGATCTATATCCTTACGTTATTTTCTATGATGTGAGAATATCTAAGGTAATCTACAACTTGTTTCTCCTACCTCCATTTTAATATATATGCTCAAAAATCAAAATGCAAGTTGAAGTTTTTAACAATTTTTAATGCTACACGTTACAATCACGTAACAATACTAAGATATATATATATATATATATATATATATATATATAATTTATTAAGTTGACTAAGTTTTCTTGTTGAAACTGTTCTGCATTATCTAGGTTGAGCTTTCTTAGAATAAGAATAAAACTCAGTGGAAGAGTGCGTATTTTTCTCCCAATAAGAATTATCTTCCAAGTCATCCCTTGATTCCATTCCCATTATCCTCTAACAATTTTTCTCCCATCAATCTATTAACTTGAGGAGGATCTCGCCATTTAATTTCATTCCTACAATTTAGTAAACGATAATGAAAGTTTTGTTACGATTGCGGGTAAGTAAACGAGGTCTTAGTTTTATATGGAAAAAACTTGGTTCCTTTCAATTAAAGGACGAACTTATTCCTCGACATTATTAAATATTTGTCAGTTAAGAGAGAGAAATACAGAAATTAAAAAAGAAATTAATGGGTTATCAAATAAAAACTTTAACTCATTAAAGGTTATTAATAAACTCATCATTTAAATTTTTTTTCTTTTTTTTAATTTTGCATTCTCCATCTCTGAGTTGTCAAATACGTAATTCTATCTAAAAGGAAGTTTCTCACTAATTTCAACGAGCCAAATTATTTATTTATTTAATGGTATTACCATCGACTTAGTCAAGTCTTTTCCGTTTTATATCAAAGGGAACAAGTTGTGTTGGGTGACACGTGGAGCTCGGAGGAGTAGCATCGAGTATGGGAGTGGAGCCGGTGGTCGGTGGGAAATTATGATCTGATCTGGTCTGTGGTCTCGGTCTCCTGTGTGTTGTATAAAATAAATTTGGAAATTCCAATCTATCACACACCTGAAAGCTTGAAAGCCTGAAACGAAAGGAAAAAGTGAAAGTATGGCGGCAAGGTTCCAAATGGCGTGCGATTCTCAACCTCCTTCCCTGTCTCCTTCCTTTGTTCTCCCGGAGGACATAAGGCCACGTCTCCAACAAGTGTCACACGGCATCTCTGTTCCGGTCATCGACTTGGCCGCCGATGATCAATCCCTTGTGGTTGGAAAAGTATCGGAAGCCTGCCAGCAGTACGGCTTCTTCCAGGTCATCAATCACGGAATCCCGCAAGCCTTGTGCGACAGAGTACTGGACACAGTCGCCCAATTCTTCCACCTCCCTCCCCAACACAGGAACCAATACGTCACCACCGACCACAAGAAGAAGGTTAAAATCTTCAATTACTACGCCAACGTGGAGGGGCGGAGGGTCAACATGTGGAGCGAAACCTTCACGCTTCCCTGGAATCCCGATCCCGTGGAGACGGAGTATCTGGACGTGGTACCCGAAGAGCCAGCCGTATACAGGGAAGTTTACGGGGAGTACGCGAGGGAGATGGGAAGCCTAATGGAGAGGCTTCTGGGGTTGATGTCGTTGGGGCTGGGCCTGGAGGAGGGCGCGCTCAAGAGGCGCATCGGGGCCAAGCCGGAGCTGTACTCGCAGGCCAACTACTACCCGCCCTGTCCGGACCCAGAGCTCACCATGGGCCTCGGGGCCCATACTGATATTGTAGCCATTGCGGTGCTGTTGCAGAACCAAGCCCCCAGTGGGCTCCATATCATGAAAGATGACCACTGGGTCTCCGTCGATCCTATTCCCAATTCACTTGTCGTCAATTTGGCTGATCAAGTCCAGGTACGCCAACACCACACACACAACCACCATTCACCATTATCATACTTTTTCTTTTCCTTTTCCCTCTTACAATTACAATAAATCATTCATTCTTGATTATTTCTTGCTTAGTCAACACCAACCTATACATAAAGACGTTGACTTTATTAATCTGACTTGACACCATATTCATTGTATAAGTGGAAGAAAAAAAGCACAGAGGCTTCCTAACAGTATTGAATTGTACATGATTGCTAGTTAAAACAGGTTTAGAACAAAATTTGAGAACTTTTAAGGTAACCATTTTTTTAATTTAAATTTTTAATTTTCTTTTAGTACTGTATGAACGAGTGATATGCTTTTCTTAGAAAAAATAATAATAATAAAATTGTTTTTCTTCTAAAATTATTTGTCTACAAATTGTGGTTATGATACCACCCATACTTCAATTCAATATATGCTCATAAATGTATGTTTCAACAAGCAGTTACAGTATTTTACATTTGTGTTAAAATCATAATCATATATATGTATTTTCTTTTTTTTTTTTAAATAAAGCCAAGTGGAGATTATTAATTTTGTTGAATATTATTATTTAAAAAAAGACTATGCAGGAGTCATACACTAATTTTGTTGTATTGTTCCTACTCCAAGAAGGCATATTTTTAAATGTTAAAAGACAATTAACCCTCCACATTTCTATCATACAATTTTATCTTTGGTTTCATCCAAAAGACATCATAACAATAGAAATATTGTCTTCTGTCTCATTTTTAGATGACCAACTTTCTATTGCATTCTTAGAAGGTATCATTAGATATTGAATATTGTCGCCGCTCATGAGGTATTTAGCCCTGTACAATTTAAAAATTGAAAAATAAATAAATAAGTTAATAGAACACAGAAAAGGTTTGATTACATTTAAAGAAAGAAAATATAGATTTTGTTAATTAGGAAAAGAGAAGATTGTTTGATAACTATTTTGCTTTTATTTTTTATTTTTGTTTTTAAATATTAAGTTTAGAAGTATTTTTGCTTTGTTATACAAAAGTTTTAAAAGGTTAGGTTTTGTTATTCATAATTTTTTTTAGTATAACATGTGAGGGTGACCGATTGAAACATTAAAATGTTTGTGTCTTGAGTAAGTAGAAAATGAAAATGTTTGTGTTTTGAGTAAGCAGAAAATGAAAATCGGTAATGTGATGGGGAGCAGGTTTTGAGCAATGGAAGGTACAAGAGTGTGATCCACAGGGCTGTGACCAACAGCGTGATGGAACGAGTATCCATGGTAATGTTCTATGCACCCAACGACGACACGGTGATCAAGCCAATTGAGGAGCTGACCGACGAACACCATCCTCCCTTGTACACAAGCTTCACTTACAGAGAGTTCATGCAACGCTTCCACGCCCAGGAAGGAAGAAGAAGAAGAGTCAAGGAAACTTTTGAGCTCCCCCACACCCCAACTCAATCAACTTCCCCTAATTAACGTGTTTGAACTTCTTAATTTCATTTAAACCATGAAACCCCAATTTGAATTTGAACAATTCGTTCTCCCGTGCGTTGGGTTTAACTTAAGATCTCTGTTTTTTAACCCACTTTTTCTCGCGACATTAGATCCTTTTTATGTATGTATCCTGTAACCCCAATATATAATTGAAGCAAGCTTCAGCTGAGCCAAATTTAGACTGTGATTACACCCAATAGCAGAACAGAACAGGGGAGAAAAGGAAAATGGATGGCAGGAAGTTGTTGCGTTTCCTAGGTTTCCGCAAGAAAATCACAAACACGTGAAGCTCGCCTCCTTCTTACTTGTACGCCATTCCCTTTAACACATCCAATAAATACGCAGAGTTGAAGTTTAATTGAGAGAAGGCGGGAAGGCATGGCAAATGCGGCGATAGTGAATATGAATATGAATATGATGAGCACTACTATGCCAACAGTGTCGCTCAAGTCTTCCGCGTCCGGGCACAGCGTTCGAATGCCCATACTTGGTATGGGCACGGCGGCCGACCCATTTGACGCGTCCGCCTTGAAAGCCGCAGTACCCGAGGCCATCAGGCTTGGTTACCGCCATTTCGACACCGCTGCATCATATGGCTCCGAGCAACCTCTCGGAGAAGCCATTGCAGAAGCACTAGAGCTCGGCCTCTTGAGTTCTAGGGAGGAGGTCTTCGTAACATCCAAGCTCTGGTGTGGCGATGCCCATCCTAATACAGTCCTTCCTGCTCTCCGCAACTCTCTCAGGTTACCAATTGTAATTTGGTTTGTATTAATTTTGTTATTTTCCCTCCCCCTAAAAACCAAACAAAAAATAAAGGAAAGTTCTAAAACAGAACAGAACATTGAAGCTGGAGTACCTGGACCTGTATCTCGTACACTGGCCCATCAGCCTAAAGCCAGGAAAAGACGACTTCTCCATACACAGCAGCGACCTGGTTCCAATGGACTTAGAGTCCGTTTGGGGAGGCATGGAGGAATGCCAAAGACTCGGCCTGGCCAGAGCAATTGGCGTCTGCAACTTCTCTTGCAAGAAGCTCCAAAACCTTCTCTCTTTCTCCAAAATCCCTCCCGCAGTGAACCAAGTAAGAGTAAGACAATGAAAAATGAGACAAAAATGAAAAATGTAGCGACTGTTGTGTTGTTTTGGTTTGGTCAGGTGGAGATGAGCCCGGTGTGGCAGCAGAGGAAGCTGAGAGAATTCTGCAATTCGAATGGGATCGTAGTGACGGCCTACTCTCCTCTGGGAGCGAAGGGCGCGTCGTGGGGGACCAGCCAGGTGATGGACTGCGAAATTCTCAAGGACATTGCGGAGGCCACGCACAGGACGGTGGCGCAGGTATCTCTGAGATGGGTGTACGAACAAGGGGTGACCCTGCTGGTGAAGAGCACCAACAAGAGGAGAATGGAAGAGAATCTGTCCATTTTTGATTGGGCGTTGACGGAGGAGCATCACCGCAGCATAAATCAGATCAAGCAGCAGAGAGGGCTGTCTAGGCACGATTTCATCTCCGCCCATGGGCCCTACAAATCTATTCAACAACTATGGGACGGGGAGTTGTGATTCTAATTCTCCCCTTCTAACCAGTCCATTTCTGAAACCCAAATCAACTCTTGTCAAAGTTTGAACCAGTATAATGAAATGGGCCAGCGGCCCAACGCTGTTTCAACAAAAACCAGCCGTCTCTCTGTCTCCAACTCATTCAAGAGTAAGACAGATGCATCTTCTTTACCTTGTTTTTTTCCCCCCTTTATTCTAACAAATTTTTTTTTAAATTGTTTTTAGATGGTATGATTTAAATAAAAATTTTTGAAAACAACATCTTTTTCCGTGTTATTTTGAATTTAAAACTTTACAAATTACATTTAAAAAGATAATAACTTTTATAAATATATCATTTCATCCCGTCATATACTTATTTAATTTTTATTAAAATTAAAATAGGTAAAACATAATATATTATACATTATATAATATATTATGTTTTATAATAAAATTTATAACATACGTTAATAAATTAATTAATAATATTTTAAATATATTACTAGCCAATCTCAACATTTTTAATTTGAGATTCAATTTTCAAATCCACTGTAAACACATATTTTTTCATTCCCATCTTTTTTTAAGATTTGTGTTTTTAGATCATCAATCACACACACCCTAGACTACCTTTTTAAATTTTTAGATATATCAAATCAAATATGAAATAAGATATATATGATTGGTTTACCTGTTGTTATTGGAATTTTGCTTTCTTTTGCATGGGTTGCCAGATTTTCTTATTTTCTCAAAATTGAAAAGTTGTTACTTCTTTTATAAATTCCTATTAAATTTGTTTTTACTATTTTTGTAAGGGGCCTGTATTAAATGAAAACAGTAAATATAAATATTTTAATTCGAATTTAAAAGATGACTCAATTTTAGTAAATGAGAGGGCCGAGAATAATAATTATTTGTTATGTGTGTCGTCGCTTAAATATTTTCTCTCGAGAAGGAAAATAATTTTTGGACGCGTCTTTGTTGTAATACGGATACGGACAGCGATGTGACTTCAACATCCTCGCTAGTACATATAACATGTTTCTTTCTAATTCTACCCCCTAACCAATAACCAATAACCAATTCCATCTCCCCACATTTTCTTTTATTCTTAAACAAAATTAAATATTATCCATATTCACTCTCTTACCAATCTTATTTAGTTCTTCCGTACTCTTATCTTTTTCATTGAAAAATATATAAAGTTACTTTAATTACTTGTTTTTTCTTTTGAGTTATTCATTATTTAATTTCTATTTTTTTAATTATTAAACAAGTCAGTGAAAATCAAATAAATGAATGATGATACAACATTTTAAAAATATTATTTTATGTATATATCGAATATCCCGCTGAACCTAAATTACAAAGTCAATCAATTTTGTATAATTAAAAATTTTATTCATGTATATGGGTCAGAGAGCTAAATAAGGTGGTTTACTCTTTAGCTCACTGATGCAACTATATAACAATTTTTAACAAATGTAGTTCATGCATGGAGCATCTTCTTATATTTAATAAAGTTAATTGTTTTTCAATTTAATCTTTTGAGTTCATTAGTAATTTAATCATGTTTAAGATGGTACTTACATTTCCGCTTAAACTTTTGAGTTCATTAGTGATTTAATCATGTTAAAAGATTGATTTTTCTAAATATATATATATATCATTTAAGAGATACCATCTCATTAAAAGTAAAATTAGTATTATTTTTTTCTTGAATTCAATTTAAGATATGCGCAAGAAATAAAGATAAAACAGAATGTGTATCATGTTGGAAATGTAAATTTTACAGCGCATCAAAAGATGACTATATTAATTATATCATTGTTAACATAAATGTTTAAAGTATAATCACAAATTAAAATTGTTGGGGTCAGAAATTAGGATGCCACCTGTTGCTTTCTTGAGTTGGCGTGTAGTTCGCGAGGCCGACCGGCCAGTTAGGTGTAGTTCGAAAGGTCGGAAGTGGGAACTAAGGAAGCACTTAACTACCCATTTACCGCTACTACAGGTAGTGAGTCTAGTTTTCCGAAATGGGAATCGCGACTGACTTAAAGTTAAACTCACCTTTAGGTGTATACGAATTTGTGTATTTACTCGAGGGTGAAACAGTTTATACCAAATTTGATTTGAGTGTCGGAGTACTCATTCTTTTCTTTCGCATGTCTTTGTTGATATAGATTCGTGATCCATACCAGACATTTTTGTGCTAAAACAAAAACTGTACAATCCATCCTTTAATATTGAATTCATATATTTAATTTAACCGAAGTATAAATCAATAACCTTAGTAGCATTTTTTTTCTTTAAATTGCAAGTTGAAAAACCAACTTAAATATAATTATTGAATTGATTAAAGCATATATACCTGGTTCAAAAGATCAAAGCGTTTGTTAATTTTATTTCTAGAAATTAGTTTAATTTTTGTTTATGGGATGTTTTTAGATATTAGATGATTAAATAGTTAAATTTTTTAAAATGGAATTAATGAGTTGTACTTTTGTTTTTTGGACAAAAATTTATGAGTTGTATTGTATTGTATTACTATTAGTTTGATATAAATTAAAGAAAAAAAAAAGAGAGAAAAAAGAAAAAGAAAAAGAAAAGAATTTCCCGTGAGTCCCCGGAGGCAACACGCAATCTGTACGCGCGTCTAGTGTATCTTAAGTTCTTAACCACAGATACAATTGAAGTGGGGCCCACCATTAAATAGAATAACCAATGGGACGCAACGCAAAGGTCAAAATAATTCTGCCTCTTTATTTTCTCTCATCCCGACAACAATTGCTATTGTCGACTGTCGTTTCCTTTATGCACGTCGAGTTTTATTAGTTAGAAAAGCCAACTAAATTTACGTGGCCAATAATATCAATTTTAGGCTAATTCAAAACACAACAAACATATACTCATATTTTTTGTTCGGGTTAAAATATAAATTTTAGTTTTTGTATTCATAACTATAATGTTTTTTTACTTTAAAAAAGTTTAATTCTAACAACTTATTAAACTTTTAGATCTATGTCTATTTAATTTTTAAGGACCTGTTTGATAACTTTCTCATTTCGTGTTTCCTCTTTTTAATAAAGAAAAATAGAATTGTATGACTTCAATACTCGTGGATTCAAGGGTTGATAAAACAATATTTTGATTTATGTTTGAGAACAAATTAGAAATGGAAGAAGAAACAAACAACTTTTTTTATTGTTTTCAAAATTTCTATACAATTTTAAGAATATTACTAAAACAGAGAAACAAAAAATATATATATAGTTGTAAAATGTTTAGATTTCTAAATGAAATTTGGAAATGACAAACAAAAAACAAGAACGTTATCATACGGGCTCTAAATAATTTTATAGACTTATGGCATGTTTGTTTAATGCTTATGGCACCAAATGCTTGAACTTGTCAAAAAAAAAAAAAAATAACCTGCCATGCATGCAATTTTAAATACAATTAGTTTAATGCTTATGCCACAAATGTCTAAATTATCCCATAACAACTTGCTTTCTAATCTTTAAGTTCAGTTAATTTTCTGCTTACACCATCCAGAATTTGTCTCAAATAAAACTCATCATATAATATATAAATAAAACAACTCAACGTAGTATAAATGTTAAATTGACAAAGGCAATAGTGAAAGTTTAGAGACAATAGAAACATTTTAAAATAAAAAGACATGATAGATACAGTTGTCGAGACCTACTTATTAAAAATCTTTTTTTTATTACAAAGACCAGATAGACATAAATCTAAAACTCTTCCATATTTATATGTAAATCAACACTATAAATAATGAACTATCAATTTTCTAAGGAGCCACAAACAATTTAATTTTGTGATAAATGGTTTAAAAAAATTTAATTCGAGGGAAAGAAAAAAAAAATAATGAATGGAGACAGATGGGGAAATGGGGGTTAAAATAGTGAAGAGGCGAATTATCTTGGTCGATGTTCCTATTATTTATTCCAGATTTCACTAAACATAAATATTTTATTAGAAAAACATAAGGGAAGAATTAAATGTGGTGCAGGGTTTTATAAATTGGACATTGTGTAATTTATATTGTTCATTAAATATAGTAAAAAGGAGGAGAGAGAAGAATTTAAAGCTTTAAATAAATGGCAATTTATATGCATATACCATTGCCACGTGCGAGATCCATTACTACCATTTACATTTCCGTAAATATATTCGTACTGTTTGTCGAAGGCAAATATCGTTGCTAGCTTGCAATTGCATATAAAAATAATACATAGTAGAAAATTCAAATATATATAATATATATTATTATAAAATAAATAAATAAAAAGTGCATGTGTGGGAATTGAATGATGCATTATTAAAGGGGGTTTCAGAAAAATATTCATACACGAATTGCATAATTATAATGGCTGCAGAAAGGCATTTAAAGGCATTATAATAAGATCCGTCAGATCTTTAAATTTACGTTGGAGATATAATATTGTACTTTATAGGTCGTAGGGTAGCACAAGTTAAAGCTAAATTTCCATTTATTTGGCCATCTATCTATGCATCCCCATATAATAATACCTCATTCCTTTCACTTTCAGGGGGACAAACCTTCAGCTTTTTCCTAGCATCCAATTTACACTAACATCTATATCTATTTTTTCTCTTCTAATTGTCCCAATTCATATACCATATAGTTTTTAAATCTCTAACCCATAGATACTACATAAGTTTTGATCTGTTACAATTTAAAGATTAAATTGATATTAACATATGCTCCAAAGAGCGTGGACTCTTCATTCACTCTAGTATATACGGTATATATCCACAAATGCACTCATTCAATAATTATCATTTAGTTCAGACAAAATATTTAATATGAAACATTATTTTGTATCTAAAAGGAATGACAAATAAATATCACTCGATCGATAATAATATAAATAAAATGGATATGATTGCATGCCGCTGTGCAGGAGCGTATATATATTATATCTGCGTCCTCCTTTTTTTTGCTCGTACATTTGTCGGGGAAACTAGACCTTTTGCATTTTCAGCTTTACTGGAAATTTGCATATGCGAGCTACTATTTATTAATATATAATAAGTCATGTTTGATATATACTATGTCACGTTTATGCATGCAACCATACTATATTACAATTTAAATGTGAAGGTACAAAATCAAACTTACAATATATCACCTTAATAGTAGTTTATATAGGAAGGGAGGTTATAAGAAAGCACTTCAATTAAGAGAAACGGTAAGAATACCTAATTTCTTTTCGTTAACTTTACTACTATCTCTCAGACAATTTTCTTCTCTTCCATTTAATGCTCAATAATTTGATGAGATTTTTGCACAATTAAGGGGAAAAAAAACAAAGCCATACTTTTTGTGTGCTTCTTTTTTATTGTATTAGAAATATTGTGAGATTAAAGCTCATGTTTATTTAATTTAAGTAGCTAGTTAGATATTATGTGCTTTTGTAAAATTTAAAATATAATTTAGTTAGTAAAAGTGAATATGATTTTATTTTATGTGAAAAATTAAGTTGTAAACTTTTAGTTTTATAACCCCACCATTTCAATTGAAGTTAATTTTGTTTTTTTACTAAAACAAAAACTTATTAAAGTAAAGATAAATATAATTTATATAATGAGTTAAATAAGAATCGGAGCTTCGACCATGCATGCAAGATTAACAAATGCCGCGGGAGCACGTGGCAGAGGCGAAAATGGCATGCCTTCATTCCCTTTCTGCCCCGTAACCTCAACGAAGATTTATAGTTGTAGTGAATAGTTGGTTTCGGACGGGTATTGCAAAAATTGAAGTTCTCCCTAGCTCTAGTATTTACCCAAATAAAAAAAAAAAAAAATGCTTTTAATATATTTGTAGATATGGACATACCATCATAAAATAAGGGGTAACTTCCCTTTATGCAGCCGAGAAGTTAATTTTCTTAACTCTGGTAATTTTCCAAAAATATATTAATTAATAATGCTACCCTTTGAAGTAGACTTTATACTTGATATATGCTCAAAGACTATGAAAAGCTTTATTAAAACAGCCCTTATTTAAGTATTTTAAAACACACACTACAAAGGTGTTTAAATATGCATATTGAAAATAATATTTTAAATGAGTGGAGATAATTTTAATAAGGTGAAGGACAATTAAAATTTTACATTCTAACTTTGGATATAATATAATATATATATTCATAAAATTTAAATGAATAATTTTTTTGAAAACTTTGAAATCTCAAATTTTTGTTTAATATACTATTTTTTAACAATCAAATCAAAGGGGGTATACCCTCAATCTTCCTGTTCCTACATGCATTGAAAAGCTGAAACTCAACAAAAAAAAAAAAAAAAGATTTCAAAGGATTTTTTTTCTGGAGTTAGGTAGCAAAATATAGAAACTCGTAAAACTGGAAAAAGAAATCCTGAGCTTGGTTCATTTAAATTTGAATATTTTTATTGAAACTCATATAAATTTAAATATTTAGAATTTAATAAGTTCAATTGCATTATTATATCGAGGAATAATCAATACTTTTTTTTTTTTGAAAGAGAATAATCAATACTGATACGTACTGGTAATATTGCATTATAAAAGTGGCCAAATTAGATTAATTAAAGCTTGTAGCTTTTACACTAATTGTTTTTTTTTTCTTTTTTCTTTTTTTGAAAAAGGCTTCCCTAATTGCTTTGGTGTACCTATTGATTTTTCAGTACTGGTCATTTATGAAATCTAAAAAGTGATAATTAAATAAGTTATTCGTTATTATATTACACACATTTCAGACTAATTCAAACTGCAGAGAAAATAATTATTAAAAAAACTCAATTTTGTATATTTTTTCTTTTCTTTTGTTGCAAGGGCGGCAATGCCTTTGCTATAATATGTATTATTATTGCAAGTTAAAGTAGCAATTATTTATAATTACTCTATTCCTTTTACTGAAAAGTGAAAACAAATGTATTAGCATGTGACAATGTCACCTCTAATTTAATTTATTGGGAACGTATATTAATTGCTTATCTAAAATTCACCTAGTTATATATACATGATGGTACGTACAATCATTTAATTTGTAGTTACCCATTATATATACACATAAAATATAGGAAAAGTAAACTAAATAACGTTAAATAACTATGTATTTATAAAAATCTCATTACTTAAAAAAAAACTAATACTATATATACAAATACATNTTTCCTCTCTCTCTCTCTCTCTCTCTATATATATATATATATATTTGTTTATAAAGATGCAGGAAAATACTTTATTACCCATTTATATCTAATGAGATTAATACCCGCGCCAACCTCTATAATACCAATAATTGATTCCATTGTTTTGATGGAGAAACAAAACGAGTGCATTATTGAATTAAAGACACAATAATTTGCAACTGTGAGGAAGACGAAGTCGACAATTTTAATTATATATATATTTATAATGAATTGGGTCCAAGCCATCTACGGTTGCTACTCTACAAAAAAGGGATATACCCAATATTCAATTCATAGGAATTTCTAATACAACATTTAACCTTAAAGTTTAAACATTAACAACTTTTTTGGACGGACTTATTTAAATAATAATTAACATGTAATAGAGAAGGATGAGTGTGATAAATTAATAATTATACATATAAAATGAAGAATAATGGATTGAAAGGGAAGAAAAATTAAGAGAATTTAAGAGAGGAAGAAAAAAAAAAGGTGCATTAAATGGAGTGATAGAGATGATTTGATGAGAAGGAAGAAGGGTCCATAAATATAATAAATATTTCATTTAGTAAGATTAGTTAGTTTTATGTGAAGTGTACCAAATTATTGTATTGCATGCAGATACTGTATCTGACACCATTTTCCTCTTCTCTTGCAATTTGCATCCCATAATATTTTCTTGTCCATCCTCTCTTTTAATTTGACGTCTCATTCCTTCTCTAGCTTTCAATTCTCATCTCTCTCTTTTCTCTCTCCCCCCATTTAACCTTTTTTTACAAAGAAAAAAAAATGATCTTCCTATTTTTTTCGCATTTACTAATATTAAATAATGTGATTATGACCATGTAATTTTGATTACAAAAACGTGATTGTTTTCTAAATCCCTAACATAATTAAAAATTGTCTCAAACAAGTACTATGAGATCCTATAAATTTTGGATATTGATCTATATCTATTCTTCCACTTTATTTCTTGCAATGTGGTCTTTTTAGGGTTTTTTTTTTCTTTTAAAGAATTCATATACCAAATTTGTTTGAAAAGAAAAATGTTTAGGTGATTCTATATGCTCACCACCAATAAAAAATTGACAGCTCATTATATATGAAAAATATATATATGTTTTGCATTTCTCTCTACTATCAAACATTTCATGGTGCTTAGCACAAGATAGGTGTTCCACACTAAGCACATTATAAATATTTTTTTCATTTAGAATACTGTGAAATGAATAATTTCTCTATTAAAATATAATAATAATAAATGAGTCAAATACGCCGAAAGGAGATTTTTTTCTCCTTCTAAAAGCATGAATATATTCAAATTTGTTTTCAAAAGTTTTCTTTTGAAATGAAAAAAAAAAAGTATTGAAGATTGAAGAAAGTTTATAAATTACCCCCAAGTATAGGGTTTTTGTTTTTGAAGCTCTTCTCTCTCATCATTAAAGGGGGGAGACACATGAACTGCAGCCACAGGTCACATCACATTTTGTTACAAAATGTGCAAATATTGCTTTGATTGTTTTACCATTTGATATTGATTTTTTTGTGATGGGAGAATAACAAAATTAATCTAATAAGCATTAAAACTAGGCAATTATTATTATTTTTTTTAGTAAAATAATTTAGGATGGAAAAATTTGAACTCATGACCTATTGATTAGGGACGAGTATCAATTCTCGTTTAGCTAAGTCTATCTTGGCTAACTAAGCAATTACTTGTAGGGTTTTTTTTCTCAATTTAATATTAGTTATGTAATTTTATTTTGTATATATTTGTATTGTTATGCATACACAAAATTAAGATAATAAATATATAATGATATTTTATTTAAATATCATCATTCAAAATCAAATACTAGTCTAACACGATTGGGTGTTGGGTATGTTTGACATCTCTTCCAATATGTCTTTCTCTCAAAATATGTATATATATAATATTTTGTTGACTATCACAAAAAATTGGACATTTTATTATTATTATTATTATTATTTTAATTTCCTTTATACATTTCTCTTTTTTACTAGTGAAGAAATAATTAGATTTGAGTAATAAGTAAACTTTAACAATTGAAAAAGCATGCATGCAGCTCCTAAAGCAAACTCAACTGAGATAAGCCAAAGAAAAGAAGGCACTTTTGAATTTAAATGGTTGTATCTCATTTACATGAAAATGTGAAGAAATGAAAATAAATATGCAAATTAGAGGATAGTTTAATTTGCATTGATAGATGTGGATTGTGCAGTTCAATAATGGAACATTGGTTTATTATTATTATTATTAGATTAAAAAGAGAATTTGTTGGAATTTGTTTATTTTGGTTTGAAAATGATATTTTGATATGAATGGGTTTGGCGACCCCACCTGGTCCCGTGTGTGGCTAAGTGGGTAGTATAAATACACCCACCCGGCAGCCGCAGAACTTCAGAAGTGGC
>NW_019104491.1:328187-389443 GCF_001995035.1 Momordica charantia
CCGGGTCGGTTCTGGGTTTGGACAATTACTCAGATATTGGTATTCACGAGGAGTTGAAGGGGGGGTTGAATTTTAATTTTAATTATAGTAATAATACAGGTGGCATGTTTATTGGAAACGAGGTAGGGGATGGGGATGGGGATGGGGATGGGGCTGGGGATGATCTGATTCAGCTTCAGCTGGATGACATGTTCGGGTTGGGGTGCTCAGATGTTTTAAATGCGTTTGCAGCTAAAGTGGAAAACGCTTGACCTAATTACTAATTTAATTTATCATCCATCTCTTTCCCTCATCATCTGCCTGCACTTTACCTTTGCTTTAATTTGTACTCCTAACATCCAAATCCAAATCAAAAGCTTAGCTACAAAATTTGCTTCCTTTTTCATTTCCATTTCTTATACAATATACATTACCCTTTTTCATCACTACCCTGCGCAACTCTTCTTCTTCTTCTATTTAACATCCATTATTTTCACCACTATAAAACACAAAAAGTTTAATAATACATATAATTTCCTGCAATTACCATCCACTTCTATTCATCATCATTTGTATTTGATTAGTCCTCTCCTTCCTCCTACAATTTGTGTATACATTATTCTGCCATTCAATTTATTACATATTTTTCGTCTATGTGGTCGGTGGATATTATCGTGAAACCAATAAACCAATTGCAAACCAAACAATATCCTTTTGTCAAGGACGTTGACTTTTTTGCACGATGTACTTCGATTCCATATAATATAGTCACATGTTCAACGCACATTTTTTTTCAACCCAATCAATGTTTTTACAACATTTCATAAAGTTTCATCACATCCTATTGCCAAATTAATTTCTTCAATTTTTTACTTCATCTTATGTATATATATATTTTATTAGTACTGGAAGATCATGAGCTGACTTTGTAGCATTGAAATTGATACTTATTAATTGTGATATAGCTCTCACATCATTGCAGCAATCTCTTTGTTCTTTAGAGCGGTACTTGAGATCACATGTCCTGCAAGATTGTAATTGGCCGGCAAATATCCACAAACTTATGGTTTATATCAAGAAAAAGGATTTCAATAATTTTAGAAGAAAATCTTGTAGTAAAAAAAAAAAAACTAAACGTAAACATTTCAATAATATTACATTTATTTTGTTCTAAAAACATATAATAAAACAAGAAACTGTCAAATAGGCCTCTTTTAGATCATATAATAAAATAAAATGTTTTCAGCATGCATGGTACTTTAGGTTTTACATAGTGAGTGCCATAACTTTGAGTAGTATCATCGAATAATAACCATTCACAAGAGGGATTATATAATAATAGTGAAAAGGAAGTGTGAGAATATATAAATACGAGAGAGATGAGAATAAATAGAAAGACGTCCAAAAAGAAAAGAGGTGCAATATTATTAATTAGAAGAGGTAAAAGAAAAAGAAAAAAAAATGCCGAAGATGGAAATAATGGAGAGAGTTCTTGGTTGGAAGATGTTGCATTGATGGGGAAAATAAAGGTTCCTTTATATGGAAGCGTTATGAAAGATATAAGAATTCAATTAATTGGTAAAATTCCATTATATATAAGCTGCCCAATATGGCTGCTGGACCACACAATTTTCTTCTTGCATTTATCACCAAAACCTTTCATTTAATACCTTCTTCTAAATAATTCATGCCTCACCTCAGCCACACGAGACCTTTCATTTTTTTTTCTTTCTTTTTCACTTTTAATACTAATAATGCAACTTTCCAGGGAACCAAACTAAAACAAACTCATTAAATTAACTCTACCACTGGTTTTACCAAAAGAGATTTAATGGTAATTGATTTTGTGAAAGTAATTTTCACCTAATTATTTTAACGTTTGGTTACACTTTTCCAAGTAATTTTGAGTGATTAATATTTGAAGTTTAAAGAGAGAATTTCACTTTAAGTTTAAGTTTTAGAGGGAGAAGAGTTGGGGAAGAGCAAAAATTTTAGGAAAAAAAATAAACTGAGGTGAGAATTATAAATTTAGAGAGATTACAAAAATTTTAGAGAAAATTAATTAGAGAGTAAACGAAATTAAAGATAAATAAAGTTAGAGAATGCTCAAAAAAAAAATTCTCAAATTTTAAGGTGAAAATGAGRTGAAAATAGAAAGACACATTTAAATTTTAAAACTAATTTTTAATTATTTTTTTTATTATCAASAATGAATTAGGAATCACCTACGAAGTGATTGACCGAAAATCACTACTTAAAGTGATCTTGGATTTTTCCAGGATCACTTGAGAATTGTTGTCAAACATGTTACTTTAAAATTGCAGTGATTTGAACATTAGATTCTAGACGACAAAGTCACTTCCAAACATGCCCTAAGTTGTGTTTGAGAGTGATAGTAGAATGCATGATTTTGAAAAAAGAGATTAGTATAATTGATTTTTAAAAATCATCATCTGAGTGGTACCTTAGAAATAAATTTGAAATAATTTTAAGTTTTTCTAAAATCAATTTTCTTATTTTCTAATTTCTAAACGTTATTAATGAAAATAGAAGTGATTTTGACAATAAAAAAAATGATTTTAGTCGTGTCAAAAATACTCCCAGTTTAAAATTATTTTCTTGGAGCATATGCATATGCATGAAAATTTCTACATATTATATATAAACAATATCATAGCCACGTAGTAGGTTCTAGGTCGGGCTCCCCTTTTATTTTGGTCCTTCACTCGTGATGGCCGCCTACCATTTAATGGTGATTTACTTTCATTAATTGTACTTAATTCAAATCACTTTTTACGTACCATCCCACCATAATTGTACACGTTATATCTCAATTAATATTAATTTTCATTACTTCTAAACTGTATTTATAAAAATAAATATAGAATTAATTGGATGGTGTATATATATGGACTCCTCGCTATCTCTCTTTACCATCCCTCTACTTTAGTCTAAATTTTATACATTAACTTAATTTTTCAATTGCTAACATAGTTCAACCTAGATAAACTATATACCTTCAATCAAAAAATTGAAAGTTGTTGTAAAAGAAAAGAAAATAGATGGATAGATCTCATCTTAGACAAGACATAAGACATAGATAATAACTCTTGATTCATTGTCTTTGATTCTCTTGCAATTGAATTAAACATTATTTTACCTAATTAAATTTTTATATGAAGAAAATTTTTCTATCAGATATATAATAAATATTAATGCAAATTATAAAGCATATATGGAGATGACAGATAGCAAAATATATATATATATATATATATATATATCCGAAATAATTTAGATCATGATTATCAAAAGAATGTTGGTGAATAAATACTATGGGAATATAGGTGGGAGCTAGGGTGAGGGCGGCCATTTAAATGCATGTAAATATTATCTCAAAACACTGAAAATATATAATCTCACCATTAAAAAAAAAGGCACTTTTTCCCCCACTAAAAATTAAACCTATAGTTTGTAAATTTCATATTTCGTCTCATTCATTACTCAGAGAGTGAGCTACAATATTCCTTCTGTGTCGCAAGCTAAATGGCAAGAATGACAATAATTGAAGTTATTTTTTATGGCATATGCACTCTCATCCTTAGAATTTCAAACGGATGCAAATATCAAATATGAGTAGAAAATGTCCAAACTCTCACTCTATCTAAGGAGCTGTTTTTGCTTTTCTTTTCTTTTTTTTTTTATTTAATTCCTTCAATCTCTTTTATTTCTATGAAATGAAACTAATCCTGACTTCTCTTTAGCCGACATTGGATTGGTGTGGAAATTAAATCCCACCTTGCTTCTTTGATTTTAACATCTTGAAGACAGCTTTAATTACGTAGGAGAATATAATATTCATAAGGGAATTTGCAGTAATTACTAATCTTGATCAATTTTCTATTTGTGTGCACACTAACGCATTGTGTTGATAAATAACTTTTATTTAATAAATAAGTGTCTTAACTAATTGACCTATGTTCAGATTTAACTCAAGATTGTTGTTGTTGACATGATAAATGGAACTAGTATTGAGAATTGTCCCGGCAACTTACAATACTAGAAAATTTTGAACAAAATATACTAAATAATCCTTTGTCAATATCTCGTAATTGGTTTCATAAAATCAAGGGAAGCCCTCGATTTTTACCCATATGGTTAGGTGAGTGAAACCATTTTAATAAATTTTCAATTTCATCCATTTAAATCCTACCTTTCAGATAATAATACCCTCAATTAGTTAAGTTTCCATTTTTAATTTAAGATTTATGGCTGGTTATAGGAAATTTTCTTTTAAGATTTATGACTGGTTACCGGAATTCGTATGGTTGGACAAGACTATTTTTATAAGTATTGGTTCTTCAAATTGTATCAATTTGATGCTTAAAATTAATCAGATTTGGACAATTTGTCGCTAAGTTTGAGTATTTTTTTTTATTTACTTAATATTATTGTTTTGCTAATTGACTTGAGTTTAATTCTTAAGAGTAAAAATGTTATCTCCTAAAATTAATTATTCTGAAACATGGTCACACATTACATTAATTTAAGTAACAGTCTTGGTTTATTAAGCGTAATAATTTGTTAATATTTTTATCTTATGTATGCACTATTTATTTATTTATTGACCAAACTTATCTTCAAATTGAAATTATTTCATTTTCATTAATTATTAGTTATTAGAGCTAGAACTAAAGGGGGCGGAGCTGGGGAAGGCCCAAAAAGCACTTTGAAAGCCCATAGGTTGGGCACTCCACTTAACTAATGGTTTCAAAGGATAAACATTAAACATATATACATATGCACATAAATGCATGTATTAATTATATATGCACTCTATCCATACCCAAAAGATCGTAAGTCCAAATTCTTACCCTTATCATGTTGTAAAAAAAATCTAAATTTGCTATTTAATGACTAATCTAATTTTTAAATATTTAATTAAATTAGCTAACTTAGTTAAAGCATATGTATTATCAACCAAGATTCAAAGTTCGAATCCACACCACATATGTTAAACGAAAAAACATTTAATTTACTAAATCTCTGATTCTCATGCAAATAATGGTGCATTACGATTTACGTACGTACAAGCACTAATATCAAAATAATGTATTCATACTTTTCATTAACAAAAAGTATAAAACTACACATATTATTCACGACTTAGGCTACAGTACACAACTACACATCATGATTCGTGACCTTAAAAAGAACTTAAATATATATATATAATAATAATAATAAAATAAATAAATAAATAAATAAATAAATAAAAACAGAAATCTAAAGACAAAGCAGTGTATGAAATGGGAGAGAGATTCTGCTCCATTGCAATGGGACAACCAGCAACCGAGAACAATTTTGCTCTGCTCTTTGACAGACCATGCTCCATTACATTACTTCCTGTCTCTCCAAGCTTCCATCCATAAGATGAGATCAATTGTGCAGCTGCTGCCAAGTAATTTGCCACCATTTTCACCGTCTGCATTGAGTCTCACAGGGAAGCATAAGGTACCAAAACAAACTATTATCTCACCTAAGAACAGAGTCATTTAAATCAGAATTGTAAGAGGCTGCATAAACACCATGTCAGTCTAGATACAATACAACTTTTCTGCTGTTGCCTTGTCTAACAATCAGAGACTATAATTCAGCTCCATCAAACCATCACTTTACAACGTAGTTCCAACTATCACAAGCCTTTGAAATTTGTAATTCAGAGATCACAATGTTACAGAATGAAGGAAGGTTAACTGAATTCTAAAAATAAAAAATGGATCATTATGACTTCTGAGCCTGGCTCTCTCATCACCTTCCCAAGTTGAATCTTGGCCTAATATGTGTCTACTATCGTACAAATCTAACGGCTACTGACTTCGTTTTCTAATGCATTTCTGCATGCAAGGGGACAACCCCGTCCTTGATATCTTTTAAGTACTCATTCTCTGCGATTGCCCAACGACTCTGAAGCATTGTCCATTCTCTTCTACACCGTTCACTCACCTATCACAATGGCCATAAGATATCAGAGGACACATACAATAGTAAACAATAAATATGATGATGAGACTTTGTTGGTTGGCCAAACAACTATTAAGCAAAACAAGAGAGTTTCAGCCTTAAAATGAGATGTGGAGAGCTTCACATACCCCTACCCATGGTGCCCTTCCATTTTGTGATTCTCCCTACCGGAAAAGGAAAATGAGGAGGTAATTACAAATCTGTTATTTACAAGGAAATTGGGGAGGAGATAAGGTTACCAATTCTTTTCCTTTACCTGGCTTCCAAGTGAAGGCACACCCTGGTGAACAATCCACTGGGAATCTATAACTCCAATCTTTTCGTGTGCGGGCTGATTGGAAAGAAATAAGTTTTAATGGAAGTACAATTAGAACCCGCCAAATAACAATCCTCGTGAGCAAAGAAGGGAAACAAGACCAAGTTAGGCCACTCACATCCACACATCTTCTAAGGAGGAAGTCAAGACCCCAACCATGGACCAGATCATTCTAATGCAAAAACCGAAAAACATAAAATGTCAGCCAAAGGACGGTGGAAGAAGATGAGGAACTACTGGAGGAATTATAAAAAAGGCATAAAACCAACTGAAACCTGTAACATATGCCAAACACAACGCCATGCATCTCGGGAAAAAACTGGAGCCATGATCTCGACAAAACTGCACTAAGTGAATGTTGGATATAAGATGCCTACAACTTCTAGAATAGATCATTGCAATAAATAAAGAAAACCAACATTCAAGAGCATATCTTACGCAGCACAGGGAGGTAAATGAGGATCAGTGCACCATCCTGGTCTTTCGTCTGTCTCTCTGAAGGAAATACAGTGAAATAAGTGACGTATATAGTCAATATAATTATGCTGAACTGAAACAAAGAACTTCAATCCATTCTCTTCTTGTGAATTTCACCCCATTCTCTTACTTGTGAATTTCACCCCAATCTCTTCTCCTCGTCATTCGCCACGTTAAACCTTTACTTGGTTGCAAACCAGGTTGTGAAATCTCTAATCCATACTTCCTGACTAACTTTACATATCTGAATTGTTTTGCTTAGTTAAGACACAAGATAGAGCACAAAGAACATATTGAATCCAAAGTGCAGCAAACTCACTCATCTGCATCAAAATGATCCAATCCAAGGTCTTCATCCCAAATAAAAATGTAGTCATATGGTGCAACAATGTCAGGATGCAAAAATCGTTTGGCATACCACCTTGGCAGAATTTCAGAAAACTAAATTCAAAACACAATTTAAACATTTGTCCAGAACATGAATTAAATTCCCTAAAGCAAAACCAGCATAAAAAATAATATTGTCAATGGTTCCTCACCACTTTGCCTGCTTACGAGCACTAACATGAATAGCCCGCTTCGACCATTCGAATTCATCCCATTCTGATGTTCGTCCATCATAATGAAAGAGAAGGATTACGAAATTCTCTGAAAACTGTAGAGAGGCATATTTAATCTCTCAGATAAAAGGACACACACCCATACACACACATATACAGACCTTTCTGACTGCTCTATCAATATTGTATCTTTGGTTGTAACCAACCGTAAAAGCTACAAGATACTGCGGCTTGGTGGTTAGGTCCTGCAGAGGTCATTCTGATCAGAATCTGGTTCTTAAACTTTATGTTAAGACTCCACTGTAATATGTTAACATACAAATTAACACATATTAGCCTTTTCTCTTCCTCGTATGATAACAATGGATGGGGACATGACATGACCAAATTTTGTACAGAAGCCTAATTTTTTAACTTTACGTTAATATACTTGTAGTATCATACAACCCCTATATTGAAATCAGTCTCCTTTACAATTCCCTTTGTGCAATCCAAATATTAGCAAATATTATTGGTCATCAGCATTATAGTACTAACATTAGCAAAAATGGACATGTATGATGTATCTGGTGGTATTTTAAGAGTTTGAAGTTGAAGTCGTATACAGTTCATAATTTGCTAGTATACACACCTCACTAGGATTACCCCACAGTCTACGTGCATACAAATCTGATTCAGAAGAAACAATTTTTGGAGGTAGACTTTCTGCACCTCTAGGATTTGACGGGACCCAAATCTGCAGAGATATTACAGGACGCGAGTGAATAAAAATGTAGGTGGCAATCAATTGGTTTCCACAAAATAATGCTATTCAAGTAGCAGAACCTGAAACTCCGTACTTAGTGAGCAAGTATACATTCAGAACGAAAAGGTGGTGTTTAAGCAACTGTAAACCAGACTGATCTGTTTCTGTGATGATCAATTAGATCTACTCAACCTAAGTTACTGAACTTTTCCAAGGTACTAAAATTTCCAAAACTTCAAATTGTAGAAACCGGTCAAGACATTCTACGAAAAGGGGAAACAAGGGCTCTAAAAAGAAATATCTTTATTTGGTATGACATCAAAAGTCAAATCTAGAAGAATAAGTCAGACCAAAGATAATTTACGTACTCAAGTATTTACAAGTTCACCCTATCAATTTAGACATCGAACCCCACATTCAGGCAATAAATATGCATAAATGCTTCCAAATCCGGTTCATGTAACTTGCCTCTATATCTGCCATCAAAATCCATTCAATAAAATCATTTAACTGTAAAACACAGGGAATTGATATCTGTCATAATTAGAAAAATCCCTTATCCAGTTGAGTGAAAACTGTACTTGAATTTTTCAGTTGTTTTATCATTTCTAAATTATTTCACTCTTACACCACTATTAGCACATATCAGTGTCTATGTAATCCAGAGTCCCTTCAATAAATGATATGAGAATTACACAATACATCGTCACAAAGCATGTCAAACTCTACACATTAGCGTTGGTAATGTCCATTGCTAAATTTGCTACATGTGAAGGTAAAGGTTATTCAATGAGCACATGAATCTATTTCCCAGCTGCAATTGAAACCAGAGACGAACTTATTAATAAGCTCCCCAGTTGCAAATGATTAATTATGACGTATGTAAGCAAGCAGTCATGGACATTTTGTTAGAGTTATGGGATGGAATACCTCTGACGTCCCATTCAAAATATGTGTTCGGCTTGAGTTTCTATTATTATTCTTGACAGAAGGCTGAACGTTTAGAATCGGCTCCCTGGAGCGGCCTGAGTTTCTTCCTTCAATATATGGGAGACCGAAAGTTGGAAGAAGGCTGGATGGGAAATTTAGCTGCCAAATTAATATCAGCAGAACACGCATTAGTATACACACGGATCCCCAAAAAGATGAAGAATTTCCAGAATGTAGGCAGTAGGGGGAAAAACAAGAAAGTTTTTGGATCCTAGAGAGGAGGGGAGGAAAGTCAAATGTTCGTACTTTACTTAATGACAGCATTGGAAATGACACTCCAATGGTGAAGCCAAAGACTACACCTACGAATGTAGCCACGATAAGCTTCATGGTCAGGGCATCATTGGGTTTCCTACAGACAGGAATACAGCCAAAAATAGGAAATTTTCATTTAGCTTCCTTCACAATCTATATACAACATAAATGATGTCCAACGGGAGAAGTCAAAATTGTAGACCTGCGTGATTGATTGCTCATATTAATAGCCACGCCAAAACCTCTACCCCTGAATTCGGAGCATAGAAAGCCAAATTTACAGCAGAGTCTATCTGCAAAACTGACGAACGACTTCAATCGAAAATGTAATAATTAGAAGTGTTATCCGCTTCCAACCAGAAACTAGATCATTCGAAACAAACTCAAATCTAAAGAGTCCCCCAGGTTCAGCTAACTGAAGACTTGACAATTCTGGAAAAAGTAGAAATATGGTCACTTCGCAGCAAGCATAGATAGCTATAGAAGGAGCTGAAAAGGAAAACGAGAATTAAAGATGAAAGAGAGAAATTAATGAGGTTGGACTAACCGAGACTAGGAAACCCAGATAAACGGAGCAAGATCTGTAAGAAGTTGAAGTTTTGAAATCTTAAGGAAACTGTGGGAAATTTTAGGTAGACCCTTTGCAGTTTCAGGAATGGCCTTTCTTTAATTCGACACAGTCAACGGGGTCTTCATTCAAACTTAACTGCAATAAATAATTATTCATAAAAGATAATACTGAATTTTTTTTTTCTAAAGAAAAATGATAGTAAATTGACCTTTGAAATTCAGATTAATTAAATAAATTAGATACCATACGCATTTATGAATTTCACAATTTTGTATAAATTTTTTGAGTTCATGTACTGTAACCTTTTTATTCTTTATTATATTTTTTAAATTATAAATTTACGAGAGAACTAAAAATTTTTATAGTTTATTCAGCTCTATTCTTATCGAGTTGGTCCAGTCTTTTCTATTACAAAACGTTAAATTATTATTTGTTATTTGTGATAGGTAATAACAACGAGTTTTACTAATTTCAACGTAGCTCAGATATGAATTTATAATATTTTTAAAAAAGTGCGTAATTAAAATTAAAATCTGGACGGAATTAAAAAAATTTAGAACTGTGTGATTAAGTAAACTTAAAGTTTCAAAATCTGTAATTAATTTTTAAAAAGGTTGAGAGCGAGAGCGAGACCATTAGTATTTCGTATTGTGTGGTGAGTGGTCACGTTCCTTCCTCATAGCCGTTGGAGTTTGTGTTTCGAAAATCGAAAACACAAAGAAAAGAAGAAGAAGATGAGTGGATTGCAATCCAACGCCTCGGCCTCCTGTTGTTGGCTGAAGCGGAAAAGGCCTCCCAAGATTGAGATCCCTACCGTGTTGCAGGAGATTGAGATTCAGCCCCACAAACTTGAACTCGCCACTCCCCCAACCGATACTGTATCCTCCGCTGGGAATGGTGACCCTCAATTACTCTATTTACTGCTTACCTTTCTATTCATCCCCCTTTCTTTTTTACTTTGCTAGAACTAGAATACTCCCTGCTGAATAAGCTAAATTTTTCTCTGCAGATTTTGCAGATCATGTGGGGGTTTTCTCCGTCAAGGGCAAGAAGAGGTTCATGGAAGATACTCACAAGATCATTCCTTGCTTGGAAGGCCACTTGAATGATGTAATCAAGTTCCCATTTCTTTTACAATTCTAACATCTTAATTCACTTCTTTGATTAATCGTTCTTCCTTTCTAGGCTTTTTTTGGCGTTTATGATGGCCATGGGGGCAGGAAGGCGGCGAATTTTGTTGCACAAAATTTGCACAATAACATACTTGATGTGGTGGGCAATTGTACAAGATCTGCAGAGAAGGAGGAAGCAATTAAAGCCGCTTTCTTGAAAACAGACCGAGACTTCTTGGATCTGGTAATTGCAAATGGAGCTACATTTTCTTTTTACCATGCAATTTCCTGTCTATCGTGAACTCTTCTTCTGTTATGAAAATTCCCATAAATTTGTAGGGTTTAGGCAGTGGTGTCTGCTGTGTCACAGTTCTGATACAAGGAGAAGAAGTTATTGTTTCCAACTTGGGAGATTGCAGGGCTGTTCTTTCTAGAGGTGGAGTAGCTGAAGCAATAACAAAAGATCATAGAGTAGAACACGAGGATGAACGAAAAAGAATAGAAAACAAGGTATCAAGTCTTATATCGTGTTCTTCACACAAAAGAAAAAAGAAAAGAAGTTATATGTAATGAACTTGATTGGCAAGGGTACAGATGATGCTGACAGTAGAGAATTCTACTTTGATGTGTAGGGTGGATATGTTGAGATTCATAAGGGGGCATGGAGAGTTCATGGGATTCTATCTGTTTCTAGAAGCATTGGAGATGCTCATTTGAAGGACTGGGTGTTGGCAGAGCCTGATTCAAAGGTCCTACTTCTAAGTGAAGACATGGAGTTTCTTGTTCTAGCTACTGATGGGCTATGGGAAAAGGTATGGATGTGTTTTCTAGATCTTTCTAGAGTTCCTCTCAAGAGAAAATATACAGACACATATACATATATATAGAATTACTTTTTGAATTCTATAATAGTTTAAGATGAAGTCCTCCATTAAATGAAATATTAAATCTTCTTTTCAAAAGATGAGTTCAAGAGAATACAATGTAGTTGATATCATCTCTTCTAAAGAAATCAAAGAAAGTTGAGATCATCTCTTCAAAATATGATTGGATAATTATAAGAGAGAATCCAATGTAAAAGAAAACCAAAGAAGTTGAATCATCTCGTCAGAAAATGATATCTAACATGCTATGATAAAATCATCTTTTGAAAAGACATGTTTTCAGAAATAAATATAATAACATAATTTTTATTAATATATATATTATACAGATATATACATATGTACTTGATCATCTTATCTTTTAGTAATATTCAGCAAAATCCATCACGTGAGCGTGGTCTCTGTGGACCATATGTTAAACTAGATTGAGTTATTAGTAGGGAGGGATAGCACAATCAATTCGTGTACTGTGATGTTAAATCAGGAGAGGGGCTGATTGACCTTCAAGTTTTACTTACCAACAATAAAACCCTACCCCCTTGGACATTAACAGGGAATAAACTTCAACATAGACGAAGTAGATGCGAATCTTTAAAAAAATGTAATTGGGTACCGGGATATCCCGCTCAAAAAGGAAATTGAGTTCTGAATATCAATATCAGAGGATAGACGATTGTGTTGTTTTGGTAATTGATATTAACTCCGAAGTTGGCAAATTTTTCATAGGTTGGAAACCAAGAGACTGTTGATGTTGTGACACGACTGAGGTTGATGGATAAAAACTTTGGACTATCAAAAGGTTTCGTGAGAAGCATGAGCCGTGCTCATTGCTCTGTGAATACAAGTCCATCAAAACTCCGGAGAGTTTCATTAGTCGTGCAACAGAAAGGGGTGGGCAAATCTCCAATCTGTGAGAAATCAATTGACGGCTGTGAAGAAGGTGAATATGACTATTCTTGTGAAATTGAAAGTCCAGGATCCAAATCAAGAAGAATATCATTGGTCAGACATATGAAGATGAAGACGGAATCTTCACCTAAGGAGAATAATGGTTGCTACAGAAAGAGACCCACTTCCAGTAGACTTGTGGCTGCTTGTAAGGAGCTTGTAGATCTAGCTCTGAGTAGGGGTAGCCTCGATGACATTACAGTAATGATTATCGATTTAAGTCACTTTAGATGCAAGAGTCAATCTGAGAGTTCTTGTAACTTGTAAGTTTGTTTGATCTGGAGTTAGCTCTGGATAATATTTACTTTGACATTGTATTGATAGCCGTAAAATGATGTACAAAAATCTGATTTGATTCTTTAATTTTAGTTATGTAAGCACCAAACTGGGTTGAATCTGGTTCTTTCACTTACTAATCTACCGGGAAAATGCCCCCCTTTTTTCTTGAATTATACCTTATTTCTTTTAGGTTTTGTTGACATTTTTGTAATTCTTTTAATCCCAATAATATTTTGAGATTGGTTAGAGGAAGAAGGTGCCGAGTTTCTGCACCTAATTAAATTGACTATATGTATTTTGTTGATTTCTATCATCAATAGTTTAAGAAAAAGAAATATCTTGTTTATTCAAAGTTGGTGCTTGTGAACAGTCATCAATTAAAATCCAATCCCACCACCCCTTCTCAGTAATGCTCCATCCTTTTCCTTCTCCATCTCCATTTTATTTTACAGTGCGAAATTATGTGCTCACAGGAAATATCGAACTGGTGCTTTGTAAATTATGAAGATGATGAATGTTTAAGCCAGGACTTAAAACTGTGGTTTTAAGTGATATTGTTGCAATTATTGGAGAACTATTGGGTCAATTATACTGACAAAAACATAGGATCAGGTTGGAGATAACCCTTGTGGAGTTAAACATTGAACAAAGTCAGAAGGAGGTGGTGTCGAGAGGAGTAGGCTAAATAATGTAAGAGAATTTCGTCCCCATGCTTGGTTGGTTCTTATTCAACATAATAATTTTAACTTTGGTTAGTCACACACAATGACACACAAGTCATTCGGATATAGGGAAGTTGAACCTGTCTGATATTTTTTGGTTTTTCTCTGTATCCTTCATGTTCAACTGCAGGCAAGTGGGGTTATGCTTTATTGTTTTCTACTTTCAAAGTAATCCTACTTGTTGTTGCTCGTACAGTGAATGCTGAAGCTGGACCATTTTCTCTGCTTACCTAAACTACTGATATTTTTACATTTTTACATTATCTATAATTCAGATTCCTTGCCTAGTCACTTTCCCCAACAGTTCCACTGCGAATTTCAAACAGAGGAGGAGAAACCCAGGTAAAAAATACAAATCTCGAACACATTAAATTATTAGAATAACTACTGCTTACATAGTAAACCTAAATGATTTCCAAATTTTAATGAAGTTCCTCCTTTTTTTTTCCTCACTCACTCACATGCTTTTGCACCTCAAGGGACTGCCTAAAATCTTTCCTCTTCTATGAATTCTTATCCTCCCTTTTTTGAGGGATTTTCACATTGGGTGGAACGGGATTTGTCTGCTTTTTACCGTGCATGAAAAAAGTTTAGTTTTATGGAGATGGGCAGTGTTAAACCCATTATTGAGGCCAAATCACTTGTACAGCAAAGGAAATAGTTTTCTTTCTGTAGTCCTTTCCTTTTCTTTTCTTTTTTTTTTTTAAAGGAACATGGAAATGCTCAACACAGCTTGCAGAAGTTTTTTTTTTCCATTATAAAATTAAAATCCGTCCAGTTCTTTCTTCCTCGTCCCTCCTTTTCCACATTCGGAGCTGCCAGTTCAGATAATGGGTTCTCACCTCTTGGTAATCACAAACTGCCAAGAAGTTCTCTGTCAGCATCCATGAAATGGATCTCTGGGACGGTGTTAATGATATTCTAGTCCAGATCCTCTCTCTGCCTGCTTCTTTCTGCTTTCTAGTTTCTACTGTGATCATTTTCAGCTAGTTCAGCCCAAACTCCATTTCCAACTTCAAAACACAATTAGCTTTGTCGGATTCATACCAAGCCATGCATGATTCAATTGGAATTCCTGCTTGCTTCTCATTTGGGGAGAGGCCAAGTAATGATCCAGCTTCAGTAATCAGGTCAGGGCAGAGTGTGTTTATGTCAGTGTACCAGACAAAGATCGTTGGTCAGTGTCGCCTCATCACAATCACTTGGTGTAAGAATCTGCTACTTCACGGTCTTTCCATCTGTGTTCAAGGACCCGAAGGAAGCGAGCAATATCAGTGTAAGGTCGAGATGAAGCCATGGTACTTCTGGAGGAAACAAGGCTCCAAGCATTTTGAAGTGGATGGGCGAGCTGTTGATGTGGTTTGGGACCTCAAGAGTGCAAAATTCAATGGGGAGACAGAGCCACAGTCAGATTACTATGTTGCCGTCGTCTGTGAAGAGGAAGTTGTTTTACTTATTGGGGATCTCAAGAAAGATGCCTTCAGAAAGACAGGTTGTCGGCCAGCTTTGATTGAGCCGACGCTGGTTTCAAAGAAGGAACACGTATTTGGGAAGAAAATGTTCTCCACCAGAATCCAATTCCATGAGAAAGGCAAGCTCCACACCATCTCAATCGAGTTCATCAACGTCCACACAAATCCCAGTTTTTCTGATTCGTTCGATCCAGAGCTGGAGATGAGGATCGACGGGCAACCAGCAATCAAGATCAAGCACCTTCACTGGAAGTTCAGAGGCAACGAATCTGTACTAATCAGCAGAACAAGATTAGAAGTTTACTGGGATGTCCATGATTGGCTATTTGGGTCAGGTCCAAGGTACGGGCTTTTCATATTCAGGCCAATGTGTTCATGGTCTGAATCTCCATCATCATCACTTGCATCAGCATCGCCAACTCCTCCAGTTCCAGCCTCTTTAACATCAACAGGAATGTCCTTGAGAGAAGTGATTGCTACATCAGGGGATGTTGAGAGCGGTGGTGGGGCGTCCAAATTTTGCTTATTTCTTTATGCTTGGAAGATGGAATGAAGAATCCTGAATGTGCTTGCTTGCTAATGGAAAGATATGGGGAAATCAAAAGTGGGTTGTGCAAGTTTTACAAATTTAGTGATGAATCAATCGGATTTAGCTCCCAATTCCCCAGAAAGAATACAGGAGAGAGAGAGAGAGAGAGAAAAGAATATTTTAGAAGATTGATGAGCAACAAATGGACCCATCATGAGGGAGAGATTGAATTATAAAAAGGACAGGATTAGACATGCCAGATAGGAGGATCATCTTCAAGCCCAATTATCATCCCTATCTTCATTGCCCATCACCACTACATCATAATCTTACAGTGACGGGTTTGTTTTCTTTTTTCATTTTATAATTTTCTATTTTTGTGTTTGCTATATATATAAACTTGCATTGGAATGTCTACATCTACCATATGAATATATGTCCCCAAATTTCATTAAGATCTATCAACATTCAACACACATCTTTGTTTCTACTGGTCTTTTTCTTTCTTTTTTTTTTATTTGTTCTTTAAATTCATTCATAATTTTAGTAATAGAATATTCTAGAGGAGTATTTTTAACCTACGTGACAAACTTTTGCCTAATATTTTTTTACTTTCGAAACACATAATGACAAAAAAAAAAAAATTGTTCGTACGAAGAAAATTTAAGGGAGAATTCTCTAATGAGTGCAAGTCCGCTGGATGACTTTCACTTCTTTATGGAAAGCATATTTGGGAAATGACTTTCACTGGAGATCATTTATTTCTTTATAACGGAGGTGAAAATATTTAATTTAAAATTTTATTGATTTACTTATTTTCTTGTCCTATGGAACTCAACTATAGATTCTATTGGATAATTTATGTCCACTACTATTTGTTATATTTTTAAGTCTTTCCATCAAATAAAGATCTATCAAGTCTCCTGTCAAAAATATTTTTATTATTAGTTTTTTCTGTTTAATCAAATGTCATCTTTTCCTTGTTATTTTTACATTTGATTTTCGCCTTTTTATCAAAACAAATAAAAACCCAGAAGAAGCTTACTGTTACTGGTTGGTTGGAATTCTTGTCTTGGTAGCATCAATTTTTCTCCTCCTTCCCACCATTTCAACAACCGCCATTCGAATTAAGTCTTAAATTTTTTTCATCTCCGCAATTAACATAAATTATAATTGATTATCTTATTTCTATAAATTTAGTATTGCACAACCTCCTCGTAAATATGTTCTATCTACCAAAATAAACAATTTTATACTCCAATATATTTTATGGTAAGATTCTTATGTATGTCTGCCCACCTATTGCATAATATATATCTTTCACCCAAAAAGATACTTTATTTTATTATCATTTTTTTAATACAATATAGGAGTGGAGATTCGAACTCAATTAAAAATAATGGTTTCTTCCTAAAATGAAGATATCTAAAAAAATATTAAAAAAAAGACAGCCATATTCTCCCGTAGTTACTCTAATCTCATAAAACAACCATCACTAACCTAACATTAGTTAGATTCATCAATTGATTCTTGTTTGACCGTCTTTAAGTACTGTAATAATGGAAACCAATGTAAACAAAAAGACTGTTCGAAAATAAACAAATATTATTAAATCTCAAACAGTTTCCATTCTATTTATTATCCTAGATCCAGAAGTAACCAACAATTCTATGTTATTGCTTTAGAATTATTTTTAACTACAGTCAAAGGAGTAATAAATGTAAAGTTATTGTTGAAATCACTATTCAGAAAAAAGAAATCATCCATGACTGAAAGATGCAGAAAACTATTGTAAAACCAGTTCTCCAACAAGCTCAGAAAAGTCAAACTAGTAAACAAAAAGGATGAATGATACCAATCATTGGAACAACAATTTCGACAGTTTCTTTCATATGGATCAGGCAAAGAAAACAGCAGTTTATAACATCTCTCACGTGCAAATGAATCAACTTAGATTGACATGGCCATGTGCAAAATGAACCAAATTAGCTGTTATAACACAGAACGACTGTTACAAGAAAAAGAAAAAAAAAAAAAAAAACTAGGGAATCCCAACTGTCCGGTTATAATTTGAGTCCTAACCATAATACAGGCTCCTCAATTTCAACAAAAGTAAGAAATAGCAATTTTACATAGTTTGAACGAGTAACAAAAGTTTGGCACAGGCCAGTAGTACTCTTGCTCCAATTTCCAGAGCTCAAAAAAGAGAACCATTGTAAAAGGTGAGACCAATGTATTATTAGCTTCCAATATTCAAAAAGTAGATTATAAAATCAACGGTATCCACAAAGCAGCTTACCATCTATCCCTCGACCTGGAATAACAACACAAATGCCATATTTGAGAGTCAGAATGATACATCATTTCACATGGATTATGCAACATCAACTTACTTGGAACCAATAGAATGAATGAACAAGGGTAAAATTTCAATATATTCCCCCTAACTTCCTGCAGTACCATTGCACCATTAGGGGGAAAAAAAGTTTTATCCAAAGTATAAAAATCTAATTAAATATTTCCAGCCATACGCAACAATTAATATTTTCCCAGATGAAATAACAACCTTAAAACGTTTAAGAATCAAGTATCAACAAAGAGAAGAGCAAAATGACAAACAAATTCTAACCTCTCCATGTCTCTGTTGCCCAAAAATCCTCTATCTCTGGCACCTTGGAATGGTTTTTTATCATCAGCAGGTCTACTCCATACATCTGCAGTGCCACGTGATCGAGGCCTGTCCATAGACTCAAAGCTTCTGGACTCATCAAAGGATCCTTGAGAGGGTGGTCTTTCTGGAAAGACAGCAGCCCTACCTGCCCCAGAGCCAGGTCTCTCAGTAGCTTTCTTCCCAAATCGAACTTTATCATCCAAATCAAGGATCAACATCTCCAGTTCGTGTTCTTTCTTTTTTATTCTGTCACGCAGATTTTGTACGTCCCCAGCAGATTCTTGCACCGATTCTTTGTTAGTATTGAGAGATAAGCCTTCCTCAAGTTCCTTTCTTAGAATATCAATTTCCTCTTTCAATATCTTTTCCTCTTCAGCTTCAGGCCTGTGAGTAAAAGAGTAGATGCAGTTAAGTGACGAACCCACCTTGGAGGCTCCAAAATCAAACAATTCAGATAATACTAATAAATATTTGCTTTTGATGTTTTCACCTAATTCTCTCAAGGTAAATCAAACAATTTGTCCAACGGATTCGTGAAAAAGTGCCAATATTTGCTGAGTAAGCCACCAAGGGCTATTTATGACCTTTTACCAACTTACGTCACACAATCTTTGTCATCTTTATTTTGTTTAAAAAAAAGATTGTATTTCATAAAATTAAATGTTAGCAAGATAGAACAGAAGACACTTCTTCTCCAAGATTTCTGTTACGTAAACGAAAACTAATACACCAGAAGAAAAAACTGTTGTTATAATTTTCATTCCGTTGGGTTCAACATTTAGTTCTTGTATTCAAATAATAAGCATAAAGACGTTCGTTGTTTCCTAAAATCTAATCATCATCGTATAATTGTGTCTCTAATGGGGTTAGAAAAACAACTTTCTCATAACTATTGTGGTGTGGCCTAGTGGTCAATACGGGCCAAAAGTAAATAGCAAAGGACTTAGAAGGAATGAGTTCAAACCATGGTTGTGGCCATCTACCTAGAATTTAATATCCTACAAGTTACCATAGCAACAAACATAGTAGAGTCAAGTGGTTGTCTCGTGAGATTAGTCGAGTTGCACACTGGCCCGGCCCCTCACATATATATATATATATATATATATGAAAATTTCTCATGGCAGATTCTTTGCATCCAATTATTTGACAGCACGCAAGATCTAGCGATGTGACCACTTCACATCTTAGCATTTGGAGGTTTTGATTCGTTTACAATTTTGGCTAAAAGGAATCAAATGATTGAAGTAAACTACTCAGCAGTAACTGTAAGGTTAGAAAACTCTCTTGATACACTGTTGCTGTTAGTATGCATGCTTAATAATTCTGTTGCAACAAATTGAATTAAACATGGGAGTTGATGAAGTCACACCGACGTGCAACTTAGCATTGAAAGATACTTGAGGCTTGCTGTGGCAAAATATACTAAAGGTAACAGACAAGTGCTAATGTGGTGACCACATCATAGCATAACATTCAAAGATTTACACAACTAGTTCCAATGGCTCTCACATGGAATGTGTGCTTTGGTTTAGAATTTTTGTTCGATAGAACTCGATACGGTAGAACATTCTAGATTTGAATCCTATTTTTGCCAAAGTTTCACACTAATTTCATAGGCCTATATCATATAGGCCTTTATGCTTCCAAATGTTCTATCTTGGTGACTTTGAACAAAAATCAAATTTGATATTCATCACTAAATTTTCAAATTGCATTCATTGATAGAAATTTGGTGTGGCATTATGTAGACTTTTGTTTGCTATATTTATAAGTCTTATGGTTTAGAAATAGGGGGCCTCAGGTCTATGTCAAACAGTCTCAAAATTTAGCGGCAAAGACCAAAAATATATTTTAAAGCAAAGTTCATGAATGAAAAACAGAAGATATAACGGCCAATATAAACTATGTATAAAAGCTTATGTGGAAAAATAGGATTTAAACCAAAATTCTAACTGAACAACTGTGACTCAAGACCAAAAGTGATCATTTTAGAAAACTATCTTCTGTCATTTCAGAAAATCATTTACCATGCAATGACTCCAGCACAAGCAAATTGAAGGCTGAAGCGTATGACATATATGTTTACTCAAGTTCTAATCGTAAGATTATAGCTAGGTTATCATCTCCTAATCCTTGATAATTTTGCTCCATAGGTTCTAACAATGCTTTTTGTAACATAAATATAAATTATTAGCAAATTTACTTGAAAATGAATCTATTCAGCTGATGACATATGCAGCTTGCTGCAGAACCTTTGCAAAGTGAAAGATCAAGTAAAACTTAATCTTCAATAAAACAGCTCCAGCTTAAGCTTCATCCCGGTAACAACAATTGCCCCCGAGAACCAAATCACAATCCGAAGACAGAAAATATACCATGCACCTAACCATAACACAGAGAGAGCGTAGGAATGTTAAATGTGAAATTAGAACCTGTCAACAGCACGATGCTCAAGTTGAAGATCTATCTTTCGCCAGTCCTTGCCTCGTTCCTCCAGCAAAACTTCCCTAGGTTTGGCATTCCCAAATGGATTGACTTTTGGCCTCTGCTTCACCACATTTTCGATCCCCTGCAATCCTGGACCCTCCGAATGGCTTGATTGAGCACTCGAAGGCCTGCTAGAGTGAGCACTCGTTGGCCTACTCGTCCTTTTGGCCTCAATTTCTGTGTCCAGCTTCTTCCAATCCAACCCCTTGTCAGCCAAAACCTCCTCTCTTGGCCTTGCTGCTCCAAAAGGATTTGGCTTGTTCGTCCTTATTGCTTCATTTGTACCAACATCACCTTTCGGTGGATCCAATACTAATCGGGGCCGTTCTGTGTCACCATCACGTGAACGGCCTCTAGTCCAGCGATCAGGCTCATTCGCCTCACGATAACCAGAACCAAATGTGGAGGATCTCGATGGAATAGGTTTTTTTCCACTCGCCCAGCTATCTACCTCGTCGGCCCTAGATGAAACTCCACCCATGCCACCTCCGAGCGACCCATACCTATTTTGTCGACCTGAATCCAATGTAGGAGATTTCTTCGTCATTGCCCAATTATCCACCTCGTCAGCCCTCGATGGTTGATCGAAATTGGAAACCCTAGGAGATGGACCCCTGCGCTCCTCATCGAACCCACCATACGATCGTCGACCACCACCCCAAGAGCCATCGCCTTCATCACGGTCTCGAGATCGACCAGGAGGCAGACTGGAGCGACCATAAGTGGGAAATCCCCCACCGAGCCGCCCATACTGCATCTCATCAGCAGAGCGGTCTTTTGGACCAGTGGGTAGGCGAATCATCTCCTCCGGCGTCAAGCCCTGGTGCTCAGTATGCCTGCTGCCGGCGCCAGGAGCCGCAAAGGTCCCCATATTGAATTCCGAGAGCGTCATCTTCTTCTTCTTGGGCTTGGTGTTGGCAGCTTCCCTAAGGCTGGGGAAATTCTTGGATTCTGCTTGGGAGGCGGCCGCAGCAGCTTGCGCCTCTCGCTCCTCAGCTTCGGCACGCTCCGCATCGGCGGCCCAGGCTCCGATTCCGCCCCAGGGTTTTGACATTTTTCTGGGTTGGAGCTTAAGATCCAGAAATCGGAAGAATTGAAATAGAGGGAGAAGGAGAAGAGAGATCTAAAGGAAGAATTGCAGTTTGGAATGAGCTAGGCTCCGTTAATGGAGCCGGAGCTCAGAGAACATGCGATGGAAATAGGAACGGAAACGGTGGTTGTGAGAGGCAGAGGAGAGACGGTGAAAATTTTATCAAATTTCTCTTTTCCATCTTTCTCCGTCTTCTTTTATTATGGTATGGAATTGGAATTGGAGACGGACTGGGAGAGTGGGAGTCGTGGACTGTAGATTATGGGAGTTGTAGCCACGCGCTCAGAACGAGAGTGACCTTGCGGCGCAGTATCAGTAGCCACGTGGACGGCTATCGGGTGCTTCGTGTTCCCTCGCGAAGTAGAGGATTACTGTTCGCAGACTTCAACCTAATGGACGGCCCCGATGTTTTAAATCCTCCACTTATCTATATCAACGGCCACCATTCTTAGCGTACCAATAATTCGGAATCAATGCGATATTCAGTACCATGTCATGTCTTCTCTATTTATCTTTTCTTTTAAATTTCTTATTCAACCTAACGTTGCTTTTGTTTCAAAATTTGTAGCCTCCAATTTTCTTCATATTCAAATTCAAATACTGAAAATAAAGTTTCTGAATTTTATGGGACGAATGATTAAGCTAGGGAGATCAAACTATCAATTTTTTGACAGTTTAAGAGGTGCCATTTTTTCTTTAAACCATAAGTCTCACTTGTTCAAATTCTTTAAACCATATCACAATTTATCGATTAATAATTTTTGTTAACTTTTTATTAAAAATATAAATCTAGTGCAAAAAGGTGAGCTACATTAAATTTTTGTTAAATAATTGCAAAACATTAAAAGCAATTATTCAAATGGATTTTTCTTAAAAAAGTCATTAACTAAAACATTATATTTTAAATTTTAATTTTAGCAATTAAAGTATATTACGTAAAAAACACAATGGGATTAAAATTGTTTTTTATCCTCCAACATAAGCTTTTTAGTGTTTGATTGATATAAAATTATATATTATTTTCTGATTGGATGGATGGAGAAAACCCTCACAGTATGCTTTTGTATTTAAAACTCTATTATCATTCATTCTCTTCTATTTACTTGGGCCAATAGGATGGCGACAAATGGGCTGGCTTTTATTTTCTCGTTTCCTTTTCAAAATTTTCCATCCTCCCATCATTCACAGCCGGGGGAGCAGGACATTTTTTTTTTCTTAAATACTTTTGTCCAGTAGAAAACGAGCCTAATTCAATGGTAATTTTGTGAGTTCGAATTCCTTCGGACAACTTCCATTACATATTTTTTTTATTAAACAAAAAGATTACATATATTTTTTATTAAAATTTTGAGACATTAATTTTAACTGTTTCTAAGACTATTTGATCAGTTTTTAATATTAGAAAATTAACTTTTCAAAAATTTTTTGTTGACATTTTAACTTTTCAATTAATAATACTTATATTTTAAAATAATATTTCATAAAAGAAATTATAAAATAACTTTTCATGATAGATGGTCTTAAAAAGAAGTTAAATAAATGTAAAGTTAAACAACCCTAAGAATTATGAAAATCTGTCAATTGGAGGTTAAAAATTCTGGATAAAAGAAAATGTCATTCAATTTCAAGTGCAATTGTAAATGAGGGGAGGAAGGAAATTAGAAAATTAAACGTTGCCATTCATCACCAACCTTTTGTCACGTGCCTTAGCCTGGGCTTCCTGTAGCCAAGGCTGTGGGCAAGTTTCATTCGTCACCGTGACTGTATAAGTTCAGTTTATTTCTCCACAACTAATTTTCTTCTGTATTCTTCTACGGCACCAATTTATAATTGATTTCATTTTCAATTTCTCTGTGCTACCAAAAAGAAGATTGGTAAATCTCCAGTGTCGTCTTTTGTAGTTTCTTTTGAAAAAAAAATAAATAAATAAATAAATAAATATTTTATTATGTTCTGTTTCTCAGTCCAATAATTAACTTTTGGAACACTTTGTCCACTTTCTGTATTTTATTTTGTCTTTTGTTTTTGGTTTCTATTGTGTGTCTTCAAAAAAATATCAATAACTTAGGTTCACTTTGAAATCAATTTTTTTTTTCAATTTTTAGAGAAAGAATAGTTTATTAGTATGGTTTCATGTTACTTTCTACTTTAAAAAATGTAATCATATTAAAACTACGAAACTGTTCGAGAGATACTCCCGGTGAGTTTTAAACATTATGGAAGAAGCCCAATCAAATATCGACTGTTAAATGTTAACGAATGAGATGAGAATCATGAGATATCGCCGATATCATATCGGTACTATTTAAAACCCATGGAAGTACACATGATCTTTCATGCCAACCGAAGGAAGCCAAACTCAACTCAAATATCAAAAAGTATTTAGTATAATCCAAGCTTCGTTTAATGATTACATGTTACAAGTTACAATCAAATTTAGGTATACCTGTTGAGTGTTGGTGTGGTCAGATTATCGTAACTTTTTTCAATTCAGACAGGAAATAGAATGATTAATTTACTTCTGCTGCTTTTCAAATTTTGGATCATGGAGTCGACGCCATCAGCGATGATGAACGGTGATGATAAAAGGCTCCAATGGCGGCTTCGGTTCACTTCTAGAGACCAGAGCGTTGGTCCTCATTTGCATACTCATCATCACATTTTGCCATGTATTCACCCTAGATATCGCTTTTCCGTGCAATCCAACATTCACAGCGTCCAAATCATCGCTCCTCACCTTCAACACCTCCAATGGCTCCGCGCCATCCAACATCCAGATCAAGCAGGAACAATATCCCTTCGCGATCTCTGAATCGCTATCCGCTTTAAATCTCATTCGCTCGAACTCATCAATTTTCACATCCAACCACACCTGCGTCGYGCATCCCTTGACTCGATTCTCCGGCAGTCGAATCGATTCGTCCGAAGGATCAAGAATCGCTGCGTAATGCAACAGTCGTTTCACCCGGTCAATCGGCTCCAAAAGAGACTCGAATTCCAGAACAAGCCGATGAATCTTATCGGCCACTAACTCAGACGCATAAACCGGAATTGTAATCGCATCGAGATCGCACTTAGGGCGTCGACTACATAATTTATTGGAGGAAGTGACATTAAGATCATGAGATATAGCGCATCTTACAGATTTGGATGCGAGAAATCTCGTGTTTTCTACTTGACGAAAGCGAATTCGTTCAAAAGAAAGCTTGGATGAATCTGAAAACTCGGCGAAGCCAAAACCACAAGAAGTAATTATAGGGATTGAACTCATGTTTGGAAGGAAAGAAGAGGAAAAAAGGAGCACAAAACTTGAAAAATTAGAAAATAGGAGGAGATTAAAAACGGAGGTAGTTACGTTTGAGCAAGTAAAATGGAGATCCTCAAATTCCGCCGCCACTCTCTACTCCTCTCCACACCTGGTCCGTCATCACTGCCATAATTTAGCTCCGCGCTGCCTGTAATTCCACGATCGAACCCGCGAGTATTTATAGAGCTAACCGGGGAAGTTTCCGGGAAGAGCAATTGGGCTTGGTGGGCCCCCACCAGATATATAGCCGATTCTGGGCCCATGAAGTCCATCGAATTGAAAGGCCCCAAAAAGTGGGACCTGTGTGTCTCTTAATTATTAATCGATGCAACTTGCACTCAATAATTTAATACGAAAAAGTTTTGTCCGTAGGCGTCCGTCACCACTTACGAAACAACGAATAAGATAACATTTTAAATTTATTAATGTTTTGTGTATCTTCTTTTTTATATCAATTCCATAAATATTTACCGGATTAAAAGTTCGTCGCCCTATATGGGAAAGTCTGAAAATATTTCTCTCTAATAATAAGAATTAAAAATAACAAAGGTTTAGATTGCAGAAAATAAGATGGAGTGTAATTTGGGATGTTGAATAAATGATTTTGATTCAATTAACATTTTAATAACTAAAAGGTGAGAGTATTGGTGTACAGTTATCCACTTCCACTATGCACATAAAAGATTGGTTTTTGTTTCGGGACAAAGCACTTAAAAAATTGATTAAAGTGAAGCTTCCGATGAATTCCGTGAGCTCGGCGGCTGGCTTTGCTTATGATTAAATTAACTACCTGTTTATAATTAACATTAAAATATTATTGTAGTTGATTATCTTTTCCATTGAATGGGGACAGTTTTCGTTTTAAAAAAAAAAAAAACATTCTTTTAGATATCTTAGAATTTGGATGACTTTTGAAAATAATAATTATTTCGAAAGGCTTAAAATTAAAAAATTTAAAGTTTCATTTACTAATTCTAAAAACACCAATGAAATATTTTTAAAGTATTTTCAAATTGCTAAAAGCTTTTTTTTTTTATTACTATTATGAGAATTATGCTACACTCACATCCAACAACGAAAATGTTATCTTTCAAAAAAGACAAAAATGTATTCCAGAAAATAACAAAAATAGATATATGCAAATAATATATTTAGAGAAAAGTGAATGGAAAAATATGTTTAAAATAGTAAATATTCTAAAAGGAAGATATTAGCGAGAAGAAAGAAGCAATCATTGTTAATTATGTATTTGTTAACCGGTTATAAATTGTTACAGTTTATTTTAGATTAGTCGAATCAGTTGTAAGGTGTGAAGCCATAACTGTCTATTTAAAAGTACTAGAAAAAAAAAAAAAAAACTGTCTATTTAAAGGCTCAATGTACATTTTAAAATTTTCCATTCAATAAATATTTCCTTTCACATGTCAGTGTAAGATATTAATCACGACCTCACATAAACATATTTGAAAAACATGATCATGATGCGATGAGGTCATTGCTTAGGTTTGGCAAATATAATCAAAATAGTACTAGGAAAAGTCTTCAAATTGGGATTTAACAAACTATACATACACAAAATAGTCTTAAAATTAATTAGAAAATCTTAATTTCATGTCATTTCATCTCTATTCATCTCTCTAACTCTATGCCTGCAGTCAACAGACCAGGCATCCCACCTTTATAGTTTTGATTATGGCAGCTAATTTAAAATCTTCATTTCCATGATGTTTAAGCATCAATAGCAAGTTTTTGCTCGGACAGAACAGAACTTGGATTGAAGTGAGAAAGAGCAAAGTACATATTTTTTAGAGCTTCAAGAATAGCAAATTCCAGAGTTATTAACTGCTTCCAATGGACGCAGTAGTTGCACTAGTTGCAATTGATGATAAGTAGTGCAGAACTATGGCTTTCGACTGGTGCTGCTATTGACCCTGTGATCACTCCAAAGTCTTTTCCAGACCATTCCTCTCTGCATTTACAGGAACTCTGACCCAATTTCTTGCCTGGAAGTACCTCGGCAAGGTCCGAAATCTGCGCTGATATTACTGTCCTCGCATTGTTTAGATTGAAGAAAGCAACATATATCTCACCTAAACAAGATCAAAATGTTTATTTTTAGCAATATTAACTAACATAAGAATGCTACTTATTTGAATATCCATTTAAAATCTGAGAGATACACCAACCTTCCCTTCCTGTCGCGACCCACGAGCGAACTCCAGTCGGAATAGATTGGGCTGCAAGAATGATGTTCATGAATGGATCATCGTGGTAAAGAAAAAGTCAAGATTCGAAATCAGTCATTTCAAGAATGCGACTTGATTTTGGATTCATTACCTTTGTTATACTTCACAATTGCACAATGTCCAGAATAATTGTTTGCCAACGTCCCGTTAGAGTTTAAATCCCACTTCTGGTATACTCGGAATGAACAAGAAGATAATTTAAGCATCAGAAAAAAAAAAAAAGGGTGAAAACAGATGGATGCAAAAGGGACTATTTTCTTCATCATCTCATAAAAACAAAGATATTAGCCAGTTGGTTAACCAGGAAAAACAAGAGACAAAGACTAACCTGGTTCTCATGCCTTTTACAGGGAAAAAATGATCCCCTTGTGAATGCTTCAGAACTACGCTTTCTTTTCAGAGTAGCATCTAGACAAACATCCGCTGTGCCAGTCGCCGATGTTATAAGTTCCACTTGATCATGGTGAGTATCAGTTGCCTCTTTATCCCTGCAGCAGAACATAATTTTTGTGACCCTGCTAGAGCCATAACAAAATTTTGAGACTGCCAAATAAAAGCAGAGCATCAAGCCAATTACATTGCAACTCGAGATCCTCGTTTAAATAGGCATAACGGTGCTTGATATTTGTGTTCTAGATTTTCCTTCCAACATATTTTTTCAAGACCTTGATTGAGACCTTCAGTAATCCAACCACCAGCCTTTGAATCTGCACAGTTGCTGAGACCCAACACAGGCAAAGTCGATGCCTCCAAATCTCTGGAATGCCATTTGAGAGTCTGCTCTATACCGTTTGAAACTTTTGTTGCAGCTATTTTAAGAAACTATAAAGGCAACGAAAATAAGAAGTAAAAATTTCAATATCAGGAAGATCTTTCCCAACTTCCAAATTTGAAAAATAGAAAAAAGGCTCAACTTGCCTCCATATTATTTGAGCTGAAGGAGTTAATCTCCAGTAGAGTAGGATTTGTGATGATACTATAGGTGGTATCATCAAGATTCCTCAAATCTCCTCCAAACATAATTGGAGACTTAGACATACACCATAGAGTCATCTGAAAAATTAAGTTCAACACAATTTCTGCGTCAAATGAAAATAATTAAGATAATGATCTCTCTCTCTCTCTTTTAAACACAAATGTACCTGAGTTCTTTGTTCATTTAAATTAAGGTTACTTCTTCTATGAGGGCCCTCGTTCGAACCTAAACATTTTATTGCAAAAGAAAAAAAAACACACAGTACACACACACACATTATTAATAACATTCATTCAATATTACTGCCATCCTACTGCCCGGCACGCAAAAAAAGGATCTTATAAAATTATATAACCTGGATCAGTAAGCCAACCCAGTGGAAGCATATCCAGATCAGGCCATGATTTACCCATCAGGCCTGTGGTACCTATCATTTTAGCAGTAGAGAAATCCCTGAAGTAGAGATAAAACGAACCATGTAAGTAGAGGTTGAGGAGACATCGATATGAAATGAAATGTATTCGAATCTCCTGAATTGAAATACAGCTGCTTTAATTACCGGGTTATGTCAAAGTGGGAAACAATGTCATTCCAAGTATCCCAATCATCCCCCGTTATTCTATACATGTTAGCCAGCCCACTTACAGACTTGGCCATGGCTGGTGTCACACTTGTTCCAGGAGACAGAGAATACACTATTGGGCGGTCAAGTTGTTTAATAACCTGTGCATATACTCGACGAATAAGCAAATGTGTATGTACGTGTAGTGTGCCTTGGAGAGAGAGAGAGAGAGAGCATACATCTGAGACGAGGCTTATTTCAGCTAAATCGAAATCATCGCCAAACACACAATCATGTTTCACTGCCAGAAAGATAAGAAAGAGAAGGTTATAAGGAATGATCATTTCAGATTGGTATCTAGGTTCCAGGTAATGGTTGGGAGTGGAAATAAATACATCATTTTAGAGGAAAATTATAGGTCTTTATACTGCCATAGTCAGCACCTATTTGAAATCTATGATCATAATTAACACATGACTGAAATTTCTGTCGATGAAGAATGCATTTTCGACGAGAGACCAACCACAAAAGATGGTTAAATCTGATTCATTCAAACAACTAAAAGAGGCATTGATTTCAGACATCTTATGTGCTCCAGAGAACAGATATAATCAGTCAAGTTGAAGAGTAAACTGAAATTCTTCACATGTTGGAAGTGACCTTGCTTTTTGTTAATTACAGTCAACTTACCAAAATCAACACCCCACTCAGCATATTGTAGATAAAGGGACCTTAAGAAGGCTTTTCCAGCTCCCGAATTGACGTTTACACTCATGAAACCATTACGCATCCATCCACAGGCCCTCGACTTGATCCCTATATCACTTGCAAACCACTTTCTCCCTGATTCTACATAGGCACCTCCCTAAGAAACAATTCAGAAAAATAAGCAGAAAATCATTAAATGCTCCCTATCTTTGATCCTAAGGAGGGAAAAAAAAAAGAGATTTCCTAGTGTATTATTTTACACAAGTAGCATTTATTCTATGTTTTAGAGCTGACTATTTAACCATGCTCATGTTGCGTAGAAATAAGGGAACTTGCCTAAGGTTTTACCTTTGAAACGTCCAATATAGGGGTATTAGCATTTACTGCCTGTGTACTAATTCCTCTCATGACATGAATTCCAAACTTTAACCCCATATCATGTACTTTCTTAGCTACTTCCGATAATCCCTTTCCACCTCGAGAGGAAGGCCACCGACCTGGGTCCGGGACCATCCTCCCCCATTCATCAATCACATCAAACCCAAGAGAATCGGTGTAAGCACCTGGAACCTTTTTTCTATACCAGAGGTAATCCACAACCACGTACTGCATCAATTAAACAAACCAGAGAAACATTAATCTTCTTACCAATATTTTTGGGCATTACCACAAAGCTAAAGGAATCCACACATTAGATCGTAAACGACCAATGATGCGATCAAATTGCTACCTCATATCCCTTAGATTTAAGCCGCTTGGCAACAATCTCTGCATTTTGTAAGAATTCTTCTTCGGAAATTGTCCAGCAAAACGAGTCATAGGAGTTCCAACCTCTCGGCGGGAAGGCCGCACGTTCTGGTCCATTTTTGGATGACACCCTGCAACAAATCAGAGTTCGTAAATACCATAGGATTAGTCAAGTTACTGGCTTTATCCATCACATAGCCTTAAATATCCAAAGTCAACTCAGTTCACTGCACCACACTTGCTCACGGATGTCCTTTACAGAAAGTCTCAAACAAACCACATTTCTAAATTTGCAGCAGGAGTGGAGATGGAGAGGAAGAAATTGAATCCATTAACACAGGAATATGAATTTAAAAAAGAAAAAGAAATAAAGAAATGAAGTGGGCCTTCGTTCAACAATAACGATCCTAGTTTTTACAGAAAGCAGACAACTCTCTCTTTACTAAATATGGAAACAGAATTCTTCAAACAAACCAGAGTTAACAGCCATAACCAAATAAGCTACAACTACAAGTGAGAGAAGGGAGAGATGTACAGACCAACTGCAGAGAAACCCGAAGCAGAAGAAGAGATAAAAGTAGAGAGAGCTGAAGAAGACGCCTTTCATGATGTGGGCTACAGCGGTGGCGGTTTTCAGCGATCAAATTCAGAGTAGACCCATAAAGCAGGGAACTGAATTGATATTTTTGATACCTTCTGGACAGGAAAAATGTTAAATTATAAGGACCCGTTCAGATGGTGCGTGGAACAGCATTAATTAACACATCCTCATCCTCGTCCTCATCGCATCCCCATCCTCATCCTCATCTTCATCGAATTACCAAGTTCAGAAATGAAAGATCCATCTATTTTATAGATCTAATGCAAGACGTGCCAGTGGCAAGTGATAATAGATGCTAAGATAAGATTTCCAATTATACCAAGTTAACAATTAACTTTTTAACTAAACAATGTTGAGACCACCAAATTCTCCGCATATAGAAACAACGGAATATTACCACTTTAAGAAAGAACTGTATTTTAATCAACAAAAAAAGTTGGTGAGGCTTAGAAAAACTGCAAGCTATATAAAGACTCGATTGCCGACTTAATGAGAACAAAAGCAAGAATGAGTGGGCTTGGAAAGCTCGGCGAGTGTAAGACAATATTTTCAGCAAACGAAAGAAAAACAAATGATATAATTCATATTAAATAAAGCTATAGCTAAAATACCATCATGGTCGTTATAATAAGTCGTCTTCTAAAATAATAAAATTTTCTCTTGTTTTCAAAGTTGCCTTGTAGACTTGTAGTTCTAATTTCCACCAAAATGATATCCTAATACAAAAAAATTACCAAACACTTCTCTAAAAAAGAAAAAAAATTACCAAATTCTTCTCTGGAAAGATTTTTTATTTTATTTTACCAAACTCCTCTGGAAACAAATAAACAAAATAGAAACAGCTCTTGGTTATCCCCATAGTACATCCCGAAATAAAATTCGATTCGAGATTAATTTGAGTTCTAAACTCAAACCCATGGGTGCCCAAAGATAAACACATTATCAAAGTTGGAAGTTTAAACTTTAAAACTCTCTACAATATTGCCTCTTCTTCATCTTGTCTCATGTAGAAAATCCACTGTTGTAAGACTACTCTGTGAAGAACATGATATCAAAGTGTGAAATTTGACTAATTATGGAAATACCCATTTCCATTTACTGAAATCTCTATTGGTTAAAAGAAAGAAGGAAGAAAACGAAAAGTTATTCTCCAGAAACGGAATGGGAATGAGAAAGAAAAAAAAAAAAAAAAGTAATGGCGAAGAATGGATTACCAGCGGAGAAATCAGAGGGATGGAAATGGTAGCGAGTAGACTGAGCGGTTAAATAGAAGGGTGGTGGAATCCCAGTGTAACGCATAAACGAACAGACTCATTACCAGAAGTTGAAGCCCGCGAAGTTCCACCTGACACATTGAAGAACAGCACGAAGAATCTCCGTAAAGTTGAAACAGAGTCCACTATCCAAATATATTTTCTTTCCCCGCGAGAAACTGAAGGAAGTCCCACTTCTTAATCTAATCAATCCGTGTTAAGAGTTTCCGACTCCAATTTATTAGGGCTAATTATAGAAACCCTTCCAACAAAATCGCACCTCTTGCTCTACACGTGTCATCAACTGCTTGAACTTGGTATTGCGGCTCGGCATTCAGCTTCCTTCACCCACTTTGCTTCCAACATCTCTTGTCATCTTATATTCTTCTTTGATTCAAATGGCCCCTTCTGTTTTCCTAAACAATATTCCGATCTTAATCACCTCCTCTTTGATGGATAAATATGGAGGACGCATCAGCAATCGCTTCGCGGAATCACATTCTTTGATTATGTAAGAAAGAGTGTAATGTTTAAATTATTTCACCAACTCTATGTGATGTTTTAAGTGAAATAATACGAAGACGAAAGAAAATCTATCTTCTAGAAGACTTACGGATTTGAATAAACTCAATTTGCATCATTGCTGCATGTGCGAAACTTTCTATAATTAAGTAAAATTGAATAAAATTTATGGTTACTAGTTTACTACTTAAAACTAAGTATATGTATCTTCCTTACAAGATTTATACTTGGTACAGAATAATTACGTTGTATAACCTCTTAATCAAAATCTTTAAGGTTGTCTCATTTCTAAGTTTGGTCTAATGCTTCCTATTATTAGCTTTAGAAAGTTCTTTTGCAATAAAATTTAAATAAAGAGTAACGCGATTTGTTTAAGATAAAATTTTAAAAAAATGCAATTTGAGTGGCAATTCCTATTTAAGAGAAAATAAAAATAAGTTTTGACGCAATTCATGAAAGAAAGGTAGGACACTTGTATTTTTTTTAATATAATAAATATGGAAGTTATAAGATGTCTTTTTATTTATTTATTATTTTTTTATCGAGTAATAAGATATCTTTTGAGTGAAACAAATACGACTATATAAGTAAGAGAGAATAAAAATTTAAAGATGGTTAATTAACTAAATTTTCACTTCTAACATTTTTAATTTTTCAATTAAGAAAAGGAGGTATCGAACAGCCTAAATCTCCGTGATCGAGTGAGAAGCCTAATTGCCCTGGATTTGTTGCGATCACTCTTCGTTTCTGTCGGTTTCTTCGTATGATCGATGGATTCGGAGACGGTAAGGATACGTCTGATCTTCGAAGAGGGGCACCTGCTGAGCAAGTCGCAGAGGATAAATGGCCTCAAACGGAGCTGGATTCTTCTGAAATCCCACCTCCATTCCATTTCCGACTTCTCTTCCTATCTTCTTGACTTTTTCCTACTTCGTAATGCTTGTCCTGATGGTCTCATTCTTTCTGTAAGTATCTCTCTCTCGCCTTTTGGTTCTCCTATGTTCATCCCGCTTACAATTCCCATTGTGGAGGTGTCATTTTCCATGCATGTATGTAATGGAGAAGGGGGAGGAATGGAATCTCTTTTTAAAATTTCTCGATGAACGCAACCGTCCCTGAATGTTGTGGTCTTGGTTTTTCTTTGTTTCGGCACTTCATAATGGCATGCTGAGCCTACTTTCCCCTCTTTCAGATGGATGGTTTTGTTTTACCACCTTTTGAGCCTACTGCTGTTTTGAAGGATAAAGATATTGTCAGGTCAGTTTGTGAACGACATCTTCTCAATAAATACTTTGTCTCTATAAGACCCAGAATCTTAGTTTGCAGCATTGTGCTGCTATCAGGGTGAAGAAGAAGGAGGACAATGTAACTGCGGTTGATAAGGTCGCAGACATGGTGGAGGGGCAATCTGCTGATATAGATGTCCAGCTTCAAGCCAACGAGGAGCTTGTGATGGATGGTAGTGACTACAAAAATGTAGCAGATGAAGATGAAACCTATGATCTTCCACATCAGTTGGAAGATACTTTGGAGGCGGGAAGCAATAAGAAAACCTTTTGTAGGAAGAGGAAGGCACTGAAAACACCTCACAGTTCAAAGTATTTAACACCAATCGCTGTCATACAAAAGCTAAAGAACTGTCAAGTAATCTTATTTTTTATACACAAGCCACATTTCTGGATCAAACACCATGCTCTTGAAGGGACTTGAGTCTTAATTGGTGCTTGGTGCTTATATGTTGCTTTTGTTTATGTTTGCCATTTCAATGTGAATAATGCCATTTTTTTAAAATGCAATTTATTGTTTTATTAGATTCAAAAAGTGATTTAAAATAACTGTACCTTTTATTCTTCGTAAACTAAATTCTGATGTAAAACAATAACCATGTTGTAACTTGTAAGAGGCATGTGTTTGTTAGTTCAACTTATGTCTGGTCAATTATGAATGAGCTATAATGAGGTGGAATTTTATGTTTTTTCCTCATCCATGGTCTTCATATGATGCCATCTCACTTTATACTAGATATATGGCTATCCATGATTTTGTCCCCAAGAAATCTCCAACAAGAAGTCTACGTTATTCCTTATAGTTCAAAATTGCATGACTCATATCTATATACTTGTTCATACTGCATTTTTCATTTAGTTTTTCATTATTTAGTGCATAGTCATGGCTGTACTGTACCTTGTACAAATTTCCTGATGTTTATCATTATTTTGGGTTATTTTTGTTGATTGTCCGAATTATAGGACAAAGAAAAATAGATATGCTCTGACTGCAAAATGTCTGCGTGCTCCATCAAATCTTCAGCAGCATATTGATCTAGACCACAATCAAAGATTCCAGCAGGATGTTATGCTTCCAGAAAAGAGTCCGGTCAAGAAGCCTAAATCATCCAATGTTCATACTGATGCATACGACTCCAACAAGAAAAATGTCAGTAAAGTAATACTCTTTTAAGGATACCATATCTTGTCAGTGTAGTTAAAAGAAATCTGGAACTCCTTTCCTCTAGAAAAACCTCTGTTTTAAGCGTTAAAGTGATGTTTTTGCTGTTGATGTTATGAGAATGTGACAGATTCCAACCTCTGAAATTTAGGGATTTCATTTGTTTTGTGAGGGCCAATTCCATAATGGGATGAAAGATCCCAATTTTTAACGGGGATGGAGAAACAAATTCATTGTTTTAATTTTGGAATAGAGGATGGGAAGTATATTTGTTGTCGCAACCCCAACTCTGACCATGTCCTTGTCCCCAAAATCAATCTTTATTCAAATTTTTAGAATTGTAGTATGTAGAAATTGCTTTCTTAATATATTGATAATAAAAATATTACATAAAATTAGTTCTATAAACTAATATAGAAACTGGGAATCAATTAAATCTTTATTAGTTTCTAATATTTATAAATTTCCAATTTTTTGTTATTAACTTTTTTTACATAATTTTTAAAAAATATCACTCATTTTAATTTTTGTTCTCTTTCAGCTTAAAAAGGATAAAAAGCAATTGATGAGGAAACAAGACAAAGCCCAGAAGGAAAAGGTACACTTGGTGTTCTGGGTGCCTGCTCTTGAAAAGGTTTTCCTTTCACATACATTAGTGGAGTTGACATCCTGTTCCAACGTCAACTCCACATTCTATTGGATCTGACTTATATGTGCACATGGGTAAAATTGATAAACTATTGTGTTTATTAAGTGTTGGGTTGTGGGACTGGACATATGCATATACATTCTTAGCCATCTAGAGATGAGAGTGCTTAAATTACTTCTTCGAGAGTGATAATGATTCACTGATCATTCTGCAGGTACAGCAAAGAATAGTTGAAAAGAGTAAGAGTAAGTTACCTGATGAAAATTACTTTGAGGAATCTGAAAAGCTAGCTGGCAGTAGTGATGATGAAGAAATTGTCCCCGTGGTAGTCAGACCAGGACATGTTCGTTTTCTGCCTTCTGGACAAGGTCTGTTTGTCTCTCTTGCTGCATGGTGCAAAGGAGTACTTGTAGCCTTAGAATGTTTCTAGCACCATAGGCTGTTGATATTTGTACTTCTTACAGTTAAATGTTTATGATGCACTTGTTTTAAATTTGTGTTTCCAGCAAACCAATTTGTCCATCCAGCTGAAACTTCAATGGTATTATCCCAGTGCTTACATCTCTTTGCTGTTGTAGTCCTTGCAAGTAAACCCAAGTTCTTTGACATTCGAAATGAGTGTTTCAGGACACCTCATCGTTGGATAGGATAACAATCAAAAAGGGACAAAAATGGGGTAAAGGGAAATCCTCGTCTTGGAGGAGTAACTGCAAGAATTGTGAGGGACAAAGTTCTACACTGCAAGTTAAAAAAGATTTTGCAACTTGGAACTACCCAATTGACTTCGATAAACTCAAACCTTGTGCTAGCTTGCCCAAGGTTTGTTTTGATAATTTTTATATGTTTAAGTATGAATCTCGCATATCTCTCAGAATCTGGAATTAGCTTCTGTTGCTAAAATATGTCTAAATTGACCCTTGTTTTGAATCGGAACCATCTCAGCTATGAACTTCTATGCTGCAGGGAGGTGACATAATTGCATATCGTTTAATTGACTTATCATCATCGTGGACTCCAGAACTTTCCTCCTTCAGAGTAATAATTCCTTCGGCTTCCAATATGATGTAAATGTCTTAGATGACTGATGAGGCACATAATTATGCCCTGCTCTATGTATGTTAGGTTGGAAAGGTATCATGGTGTAAACCTGAAGCAAATAAGATTATGCTAATTCCTGTTCCAGAATATCCATTTGTTTTCAAAAAGGCAGTGAATGAGGTATCAGCTACACAAGTGGACACTTCTCCATATGCGAAAGATGGCTCTCTAAAGGTACGCCATCATCTTTCTGTTGCTGGAATGGCTAGTACTCGGTTTCAAATAAGCATTAACTAATATTGCAGGATTAATGGTCATTTGTTAACCAGTATAGTTATAGTGCCTTGTTCTTTCATTGTGAGAGGAGGTCATGGATGGTTGGATCTTTTATCTATCACAAAATCTGATACAGATTCCAAATTTGGTTGTTCGTAACACATGAAGCTAAAATTCAGTTAATAGTTTTCATTCGGCTTGTTCACCTGGATTTAATCTGATAATTGTCACAAGCATGTGTCATTAGGGGCACAAATGTGGAGCATCTTGAACCTCAACTAAATTACACTTGAAAGCTGTCTGTTTTCTGGTGTCAGGTTAGGCTCAGTTTGATGAGATCATGATTTTGTTGTATAGATGGCCAAGAGAAAAAACTCTAAATCATGCTTTCAGTTAAATTGCCTAGGATTATAAGCCACCAAGCATAACACAACATAGAAGCTGATAATTGCTACTTGAAAGAAACTGATAAGGGGAGCTTTAACTAATGCAGGCAGATTACTCCTCACTTGTAGACATCCGAATTGTTGGGCGTGAAAACTCAAGTAGTTTTGAAGAAGCTGCTAATAAAATTAGTGAAGTATCTAGTACAAAACAAAGCTGGAACAAGTGGGAGAACCATTCCAGTGCACCAAAACAAAGCTGGAACAAGTGGGAGAACCGCACCAGTGCACCTAAACGAAGCTGGAAAAAGTGGGAGAACCATACCAATGCACAGGGTATAGATGCTACTTATGTTCTGTGCTGGGAATAAGTAAAGCTGGTCTTACAACAATCTAATTTGCTGACCTCTCTGTTCGTTGTTTCAGAAAATGGGAAGGAAAATGCATGGGATGAAATTCTCCAGGCATGGAGCGCAAAGAAAACTAATGTGTCCAAGGAAGTTCGATGGAGTAGAGCAGAAAAGAAAGTTCAGGAAGGAGCTCATCGTTCATGGTAAATTGCCTCCTGCGAGTGAGCTTTGGTATCATGTAAAGTCAAGCACCACAAGCGCATACTGTTTACCTATCAATTTATGTAATTCTGTACAAAATTTTACCACTTGTTCTATAAAAGGCGAGAAGGCTATGGAAGCTAGGCATTTTGTTTGAGCAGTTAGGTTCAGTTCAAACGTAGGGTAGAAGTAATTTAATTTTGTTGTAGAAACCTTCTGTCACGGTGGAACTTTGAAGTACAACGAAGTGGGAATGTTGCGTAGCTTTCGTCCCAAGATTATTTCAGCCACAAAAATGGAGATATTCTATCTTTCTGTGCTTCTCTTTCCCAGATTCAATGAATATGTAAACAAGCGCACTATTAACCATTTCTAAGAAACTATTTGAAGGGATTGAAACAATGTGTTGGGTGTGTGAGAGAAATTTAAAAGTCTGTTTTAATCACCCATTCAAGGGTTAGAAGAGGCAACAATATTTACTAGACTTGGTTATGAAAGTGGAATTTAGTACTAACTTGCCCTCATCCAGTAATCTTTCTAACAGTAGCAGTGGTAACCTGTTGATGGCCTAGCTATTAGTATTCTCTTCACTGCCACTAAATAGTAATTAGTAAATGGTAAATTAGTTGCTTCGCTTTCGAACGAAGCTAGTATGATGGATTAAGCTGAACTGATTCGTTGAACTTTAACTTTTACACTTTAACTTTTGAGCTAGACTCGGAGTAAAATCAGAATTGGTCTTCCAGCAGCCAGAACTTGATAACTGAGATCAAAATTGTACTTCAAATTTTGATGCTTTTAAATGGCATCTGTAATTGGACAATCATTTTTCCCTTGCCCCCCGCCGTGTAGATATATCTAAATTGCATGCATGTGCTGCACATTTGCTTTTATAAAGTGACACTCTCTTTGCCCAGCTATCATCATTAAAACTTGAAAGAAAAGCTGTCCTTCTACAGCCATTTTTAAATGGCCCTTCCTTCTTTTCTTTTCTTTTCTTTTTCTTCTTTCAAGTAATCTTCCACACTCTTATAGCCATGAGGTGGACCTTCTACTTCCAAGCAAAAGTTCACTTGTGATACTCCCTAAGAACTAGATTAAGACATTAAATTCTTATTGTCAAAGAATAAAAGACAAAATCAAAATWTCCAAAACATTATCCATTATCTTCCACTTCTTCACTTTTATACTAATTTAAACCCACCTTGGAAGCAAGGTAGAAATTCATCAGAACTTTTGACCTTTAATCCCTTTTTAAGCTTCTATTTAAGGCAGGGCTTCAACTCAACCAAAATCATTCTAAATCAAGACAACCCAACTTTTCCTCCTCCTTTCTGCTCTGTCTCCACTCCATCTTCCCTACTGAAAAAACAGAAAAACTATGGCAGTTTCTGCACCACGTAAGTTGAGTCTCATCAAACCAGACCGCCAACTATTCGCAGCAGCCGATGACAATGCCTTGATGAAGCAAGTTTTGGCCACTCATTCCAACGATACCTTCGAGTTGCATGTCGCCCCTTTGCTCAGCCTTGTTGAACAAATTTTCCTCCGAGCTAAACTCAACATCCCCACTCTTGCTCATGAGGCACATACATATGCTTACAACTACTGTTTAACTAATCATCTCTCTGGTTAAAAGAAATTCAAACTTCCTGTAAACTTTGCTCATCCATTGATTTTCTCACCAGGGAACAACACAAGCTCAACTGGAGGCAATTGAAGACAATGCTCCAAACCCAACAGACTTGCTAGATCTGCTGGACTGTGTATCATACACTATCAATAAAGTTGCCAATGAGGTTGTTGTTTAGAGTCTGTTCTCTCTTTTGGGTATACCAAAGTCGATGCCTTTATTTCAGAATTCATTTTCTTTTGCTTGTTTTTTTCCATGATCACAGATGCAGTACAAGTGTTCAGGAGGAGGAGATCCCCATACCGTGACAATGGAAGTATTCAATTTGTTGTCAAACTGGCCATGGGATGCTAAAGTGGTGCTAGCCTTGGCTGCATTTGCCATTAACTATGGAGAGTTTTGGCTGCTGGTTCACCTCTTCTCAACCAACTTACTCGCCAAAGACATTGCGCTGCTCAAAAAACTCCCTGAAATCTTCGAGAGGGTCGACCTTGTGAGGCAAAAATTTGAAGCACTCGACAAACTGATCAAGGCACTCGTTGCCGTGGCCAAGTGCATTGTTGAGTTCAAGATGCTTCCTTCCCACTACATCAATTCAGAAACACCTGAATTGAAGAGCGCAACCACTCTCATCCCAACTGCTATTTATTGGACAATCAGAAGCATTGTTGCCTGCACTGCACAGATTACGGGCATCATCGGAGTCGGCCATGAGTATGCCACTTTTGATAAATTTAAATTTTCATATATACTCGGATAACTTAGCATTCTCTGTTTGATGTGTGCAATACTTAGCATTCTTTGTTGATGCGTGCAATACTTCATCAGGCACTTAGCATTGGCATCTGAGACGTGGGAGCTGTCAAGTCTGGCCCATAAGATTGACAACATTCACAAACACCTCGAACAACTGCTTCTTGCTTGTCGGCATTACATAAGTAAGCCTCCTGTTGCTCTCTAAACTTGAACATAAATAGGCAACAGCGAGAGAAATAGAAACAGAGTTGAGTGTGAATTAACTTTTTGCCCCCTGTTTGTGATTGACTCACAGATGAGAGGATCCATCACGAAATGTATATGAATCTGGTCCGCCTTTTCGAGGTACCCCACCTTGACAACAACAAGATCCTCAGGGCTTTGATTTACTCCAAGGATGATAAGCTGCCCCTCATTGATGGTTACACCAAGGAAAAGGTTTCCACTTTCCCCTTTTCTAACGAATCTTGTAGACATATAATTAAGACATTTAAACATCTTCAAACTTTCCCACATACTCTATTTTGGTTTCAACACAATTCTTGTACTACCCCTTTTTCAAACTTCATCACCACATTACAGGCCTCCCTTGATGTGCTGAGAAAGAAAAATGTGCTGCTGCTGATCTCTAACCTGGAGCTATCGGCAGTGGAGCTGTCAATGCTGGACCAAATCTACAGGGAATCGAGGCAGAACAAAGGGAGAGCAGAGAGCGATTACGAGGTGGTGTGGCTGCCAATCGTGGACGACCCATGGAATGACGAGAAACAGAGCAAATTCGAAGAGTTGTTGGCGCTGATGCCATGGTACTTGGTGGCGCACCCTTCGCTGATCGAACCGGCGGTCATCAAGTACATAAGAGAAGTGTGGCACTTCAACAAGAAGCCTCTGTTGGTGGTTTTAGACCCACAGGGCAAAGTGGTGAACACCAACGCCGTCCACATGCTCTGGATTTGGGGAAGCCTGGCCTACCCCTTCACCAGCGCTCGAGAAGAAGCACTTTGGAGAGAAGAGTCGTGGAGACTTGAGCTCTTAGTCGACTCAGTGGAGCCCCTCATCTTTGCCTGGGTAATCCCAATCCCAATTCCAATTCCAATTCCCTTTCTGACCGTGACATAATAGATACACTAAATCTTGCAGATGGAAGCTGGGAAACACATATGCATTTGCGGAGGGGAAGATTTGGGATGGATAAGAAACTTCAGCAAAAGGGCAAAAGAAGTAGCGAAGGACGCGGGGATAGAATTGGAGATACTTTACGTGGGGAAGAGCAACCCGGGAGAGAAAATAAGGAAGAACATAGCCGCAATCGTAGCAGAGAAATTGATCCACACGCTGGCAGATCCGACCCTGGTTTGGTTCTTCTGGGTGAGGCTGGAGAGCATGTGGTACTCAAAGACCCAGAGAGGGAACACCATTGAAGAGGATCCCATAATGCAGGAGACGATGACGATGCTGAGCTTCGACAGCGGGGATCAGGGCTGGGCCCTCTTCTGCTTGGGGTCAACCAACATGATCCGGGCCAAAGCGGAGACGATGATGAATGTGGTGAATGGGTATGAAGATCGGTGGGAGAAAAATGCCAAGGACCAAGGGTTCATGCCTGCCATGAGTCGGGACCTCCGAGACTTGCACACTCCCGAACATTGCAACAGACTCATTCTGCCTTCCTCCAACGGAACCATTCCTGAGAAGGTGGTCTGTTCTGAATGTGGCAATGCCATGGAGAAGTTCATCATGTATCGCTGCTGCAACGACTGATCGTTCCACTTTCTCACTTCTAATTACTATACTAAACTATAATATAGCAAAATGGTACGGTGTTTGTGCCATGTGCCTTGCAGTGTGTTGTTCTTGAGTGAAATCAAAAGGATTCCATTCCATGGATGCATGGATGTGAAGGTTTGCTTTTCAAATTTCAGTTGACTTGTATTGTGACGTGAGATTTAATATACGAAATAGTTGGAATGTCTTTTATATCAGCTTATTCTTTCATGCATGCATCCCATTCTTTATTTATATTACCAGCCTTTTTTCTCACTTTTTTTATTTTTATTTTTTTACCATACCATTCTTTTATCCTCTGCAAAAGATTCATTGAACAATAGAGAGAGCATTGCACATGTGAGTAAAGCCCTCTTACACAGATTTCAAAATTTTGTTTATTCATTAATCTTCGTGAGTTTTCTTTGCCCTCCCATTTTCATGAATATGTCCATAGGTTTTGTGTCATACTTCTCTCTTCTCTACCATAAATATCACACTCCTCTCTTCTCCTCGATAAATTGTTTTTCTTTTAATGAAATTATTTACTTTATTTTTTTATTTAAATTAAATTTATAATTAATAAAATAACATTAAAATTTTACTAATAATGTACTAAATTAATTATTGGTTAAAAAACACTTTTGATTTTTGCTAAAGTAACACTTTAGTTTATTAACATTAATTTTTAACGATTTAATTCACATGCTTTCAAATTGGTTACATTAATATGTAACAATTTAATCATTGTAATTTAAAATTGGTTTATAAATTAGAAAGATCAAATTGTTATTTGATACTTAATTTTAATAAAACTTTTTATGATAAGAACTAAATTATTACAAATTTTAAACTACATAGATTCATTACAAGATAAGTACTATTTAGGAAACATAAGACAAAATGTAATTTTTAACTTCAATTATTCTATTGAAATAAATTAATTTATAAAATATATACTTAATTTTTTCATAAAAATATAATAAATTGATGCAATTAAATAATTAAGATTAATTGGTAAATAAAATCAACAACAATAATTTTAATATATCATTTATAATATATTACTAAGGAGTGAAACTTAAATAAAACATAATTACTTAAAAAGAATTTTAATAACATAAAAATTAACAAATGTAAAAATTATTGAATTGGATTAAAGCTTCGTACACATAATTTTCTCAAATAGGTATATAAAATTTTAGAATAACATTTGCCATTTATTGTTCAATTAATATTATCCTAAATTGTCAATTTAAAATTCAGAATACTGATATAAAAAATTTAATAAGTTTAATTTATATTATTTGTTTTTTAATTAAATTAAATTAATTATTAATAAATTCACAAGCTTGTTAACCCTAGATATTTTTTTTAAGGCTTCGACCAGACAGCCCAAAAGGGTGGAGAGAGATGCGGTTTTTTAAGATGCGAAGCCAGCAGCAACAACTGACAATCTCATCAAATCAGATTCCGGCGTACATGAGAACAGTAATTTCATTTGGGTTCGGGATTAGAAATTAGAATGGTCATTTTGACTTGACATTATTCATAATTTATATTACTAACTTTTGTTCTCCAATCAATAATTCGGTACAGCTTCAGTTGATTTCATTATGTCCTCCGTAAGCCTAAAATTCAGAGAGCTTCGACGAAACCAACAAATCAATCCTTGTCTACTTCCGTAATTCAGAGGTTAGCAAAAAGATTACAATTACCCAAACATTCAAAATGATAGGCCAAATGGCCCTCTTGACAATCGGCATGAAATGGATAACGATAACATTCTTCAAACAAGAAGAATTAATGATAAGGATCTTGGGAAATTTCTCTTGTAAATGCAGATCTGATCAAAAAAAAAATTCCCAACTATTACACTTGAAAAGGAGTGTACCAGGAGACAGGTAGCAGAGTGCAATGGAAATTACACTGAGCTGTTTAATACTGGCAGATTTTAAATCAATTTATGCTTCGGAAACATGAACATCCCCCATTATTAAATCTAAGAGAGTTCACCAGTAAGAAGCAACCGTCCTAGAAAAGATTTCAGAGTGATAGATGGATAAACCCTAGATTTAGAAGACAAATCAAATGGCACAACATCAAACCATTAAAGCTACGAGTAACAAATCAACTCATAGCTTGCCTCCGATTGAACCGAAGACGATTAGGTTTCAAAAGTTGCAGTTATTTTACGCCTCCGTTGACACGTCCATCTGGATCAACAAATCCGCTGATGAACGTAACGCCTATCGAAGGCGATACTAAATCCCGAAGATATTTGGTAAAGAAACGAGCGCAAACATGATAATCAAAAACAAAAATAATTCAGAAGAAGCCGAGAATTTCGAACTCAGAAAATTTGATGAATGAGGTTCCGCAGTTCGTTGCCATTGCTGCCGACGAGTGTTTCAGAGTTAGGGTTATGGGGAGCTTAATTTATAGGCCATCGGGGAACCCTATTGGGGTTTGGGCTTGCTACTCTTTCTAACCCGATCCGGCCCAACTTTGTCGAGTAAAGAACGAAATAGCCTAATTCGGTATTTACGAAAGTATTTTAGGATTCATTATTCTTTTAAATATATGATTTAAATTCTTAACATGGAGAAATCGTAAATGTACCATAATACCTTTTTCTACACAAATACAAATAACAAGAAAAGAAAAAAAGCAATATTGCCACACCACTCATTTAAATATAAAGTGTAATCTGATGTAATTAAATGTTTAAATTAAAATTTGATACACCTCATGGATAAAATTCAAATGTTTTTATAGGATAGAAAACCATTTAACTTGATCATACTTTGATCCAATTTTCTATTTTCCCTTTGATACAGTTGGATATTCTTTCACTTAATTTATTGCTCCACGTGTTAAAACATTTTTTTTACATTAATAACACTGTATCGGCAAAGTGAGTATAGTTCAATGGTAATTGGCATATATTGAATTATTCTCTTTTAGGCACTGTACATGTTCGGGGTGAAAATCGTACTGCCACATCGAGGACATAGAGAGGTCCAACTTCGTTTATTTAACTATATAAACATTTTTAAATGTTGTTAGTCAATTCCATAAAGGCCTACAATGAATTTATTAAAACTAAATATTGATGTCACTTGGCATTATGAGGTTGGCAAAATCGGATTGGGAAACATAATTCTCCGAAGGAAATATTGGTTGAGTTGCATTGCGCGTTCATGTTCGTGAACAATTTGAATGATGAAGCTGTGACATCTCATTTCTCATCAATAAAATTATATTTCATAAAAAAAAAAAACAGAAAGACAAAAGGTGCATAATACAAAGGTAATTTCAATTTTTTTTAAAGCATAATACGAAGGTATTAGGTAGGCAATTTTATTATGACCTATTGCAAAAACAGAATTTCACTAATAATTAATATTTGTTTGACAATGTAAAGGATGCCCCCATCCAGGATCGAACTACAGACCTTCAGTTTACAAGACTGACGCTCTACCACTGAGCTATAGGAGCAACTTGTTGACAACTGGCTTACAATATATTAAAAAAATTTAATTTGTCAATGATCTTCGTGCTCTAATATCAGACGAACAGAAAACAGGGTGCAAATTCAGCACAGTTAGATTCATAGCGTCAGATCATTTCTCGAAGAGATCTACTTCCTTTTGCATCGCCCCTTCAACTCCCAACTCCTGGCCTTGTTCTCCTGCGTTCTGCGTCACGATTTCTCGATCATTTTGCCGAACTATAACGCTACAATCGACGAGCTTCTCAAATAGAAGAAGAGAAATGGTGAAAGTAGCGACGTTCTTCGCAATGTCGTTGGGGGCCTTCGTATTCTGGCAGTCCATGGATAAACTTCATGTTTGGATCGCTCTCCATCAAGACGAGAAGGTTCTCTTTCAAATTTGCTCTTTAGATTTCTCTAATTTTGTGGTAGTATAAACCCCGCAGTCCTTATAGTTCATTCTTGTGCCGATACCCGGTTCTCCATAGAAGACCCAGGAAAAAAAAAAAAACCCTAGGTTGCAAATATTGGGCAGATTATTTTGTTTTACCTTCTAGCTCTGAATGCGATATTTTTATAGAAATTTTCCATTACAAATTCGTGATCTATGTATAGGCAGCTCGGCAGAAACGTTGGAATAAGCTCTATTGAATCTAAATACAAAATTTTCGGGATATAAATTGGATTTAATTAAAGGTGTATCTTTGCTGTTTCAGAAAGAGAGGTTGGAAAAGGAAGCGGAGATCAGAAGAGTTAGGGAAGAGCTACTGCAACAAGCGAAACAAAACGACTCTCTTGCTTGATTTCCCGTTTCTACACTGGTGGTCTTCTGTTCTCTGTTGCTGCTGTTGGCATGAAATTGATAAGTTCAGACTTTACATAGTTTATAATCATGAATTGTCTGTTCTAGAACGATGATAATGAGGTGGCCTATAAATGATTGATTACTCATTTCTTTAACTGCCCTGGTTATCAAACGTTAAACAATGCTCATTTCAATTTGGAGCCTTGCTTTTGAATAATTCAATTTGCATTCTGATTCAGTATGTCAAAACTTGTTTCAATATTGTGTTCTTACCTTGTCTTTGGAATGAGAACTTATTTGCTTCTATCTCAAATTTATAAATTCAAATTCCATGGGGTTGTACAATTTCATGTTATAGCTGCAGAACAGATGCCTATTCAGCCGCCTAAATGATTGCTTTTGTTGAACCGAAGTTTCCTTCTATGGAGCTCACTTTGTTTTCTTATAGAAATTTTGCACCTGCATTTTGAATCAACCTGGAAAAGATTCTCTATTTTTAGTTTTGTGCTCTTTAAGTTTCTTATTGAGACAAATGAATTCTCGTTTTGCAGTATAATTATTTTGACCTGGTTTAGTGTTGACATGCTTGCAAATCTTTGACATTGGATCGATACCTATTTTGTTTATCCATATTATATGACAGTTTCTTGTTTTGAACTTCCAGATCAGAACATCGTTCTTACAAAGTATTCAGTAATGAGGATATAAGATAAGGAGCTTTTTCTGTACTCATTTGTTTGTTTAGAATGATAGAGTTTTCCCGCTATAGTTTCAAGTTGCTCATGCCATATAGTTGGAATTCTTTGACCATTTTTACTGAAACATAGAATCATTATCAACTCAGATTCATTATTTCTATGTTGAATCAATCTTCCTATACTGCTATGATCGATAGCGATTTAACCAAACAAGACTTCCTTCGCAGTCTCCACAACCCACAATTCCTCATCACTAATACATTGGCTCAGTTCTGTCAACGACGTTAGGATTACAGATTGGAGAAGGATTATTTAATTCTTTAATCTCCCAGAAGTTTTTTGCATATTCTTGCCCTGGAGGGTTGTATCATGAAAGCCCTGTTAGAATCCCATGTCTGTGTCGTATGATGGGCTCAATGATCAATATGCTAAAACCTTATTAGTTGTCTGTCGTGTGAAGGGTTTAGAAGCAAACCATAGAGACCAAAAATTTTGCAATCTGCATTGTATTTGTTCTTTGCTCCTTTATCTCTGTCATGACTGGATGATATGATTTAATTGGTTCAACTTTAGTAGTAGTTGTATTTGTTCTTTGCAATGGCTTGGGATGTTTGGAAGAAGTTTACCAAAATTTTGAGTTCCAGCCTCTAACTAGAAAGCTAATGAGAATTTTTTGCCTTCCAAAGTTGATATTGAGGTGTGCAAAATCTCGATAGAGTAGTGAGGTGGGGTCTAATACCACGGTTATGTAAAAGAAAACAGATACTATTTCGCATCTATCATTATGCTCTTCTTCCTTGATTGACTCCCTTTATCATTTGCATCGTTTCACTTCCGACGTCTCTTTCTTCTTCATCAACACAATATTACCCCGTGTATCATCGATCAAACTTATCTATATTTGCAAAAAAATTTAGGGGGCGTTTGGTTGGTGACCTGAAAACAATGAATTTAATGAAAAACAGAATTTGTTTTATTTGTTTTCAGTGTTTCATATATATTTTTGGTAACAGATTTGCAAATTAAAAATTATGTTTAGTAGTATATTTGTAAATTAGTGTAGTTGTCAACTAGATATTTAGTTCAATTTAAAATAATATTAATTAATTTAGTACATGATAACATGTGGGATGAGGATTCGAACTCAGAATCTCTTGATCGGAGAATAGGAACCTAAATGAGTTGAATTAGATTCAAGTTGGTATTTATCATGTTTAATTGAAGTTTATATATCACTAAGAAATGTATTTTTTTTTTCACTTCATACCTATGGTATGAGGGTAACTACCAACAAAAATGTAATCCAAGTTCTAACCAATGTGAACTTGAACTTTACTTGTATTCCAAAAAAAAAGAATCACTCTTTTGCATAGTACTTTTGGGAGGAAGAATGTCCACATTTTTAGAATATGTTCTTTGTTCTTATGGGATATTGAAATAAGACAACCCTTGAGCTATTTGAAAGTCCATTTCGAGGCTAAATTTTCGTCTCCTTTTCTATTGCTTAGAAATTCTTGATAGACACATCGTATCATCAATAGGGTGACAAATGCATTTTTCGAAAAAATCAAATTTTAACTCAACTTTTTCTTTTTCTTCTCGAGTAAAACAATTTAAAGGTTACTTGAATGAACTATGACCAACAATATCAATCAACATTCACTAGTCGTAAATAGAAATGAGAGTGAGAATTTGGTATTTACCCAAGTGAAATTAATTTATTGATTGTAAATTTCGTACTAAATTATACCTCAATCCAAATTCCAAATCCACGAATTCACTAATTGGACGGCAGAGCATGTAAAACCTAGTCAATTGAATGGATGGATAGCTGCTTAACTAATTACTAGCATACATCGACAAACTCACAAACAGATCAAAATTGAGAAAAGGTGGTTAAGCGAAAATATAGGACTCGTTTGGTAACATTCTCGTTTCTAATTTTCTTAAGAAATCTAAGTATTTTTCAACTAACTTTGTTTCTTGTTTCTCTTTTTTTTGGAACATTTTCTAAAGAAATTTTGGAAACAACCCAAATTAGTTTCTCCATTCTGGTTCTCACTTCCAATTTGTTCCAAAACATAAATAAAAAAATGGTTTTATCATACTTGAATTTTTAGATGTTGGAACGATACATTATTCTTCATTAAAAATAAAGAAACAAAAACAAAAAAACAAGAACGTTACCAAAAGAGCCCGTAGCGATTCATCTATTTCGCCGTTTTCTGAAAAGATTTATGTTTCCAATCCTAGTTATGGGCAAGTTGCAATTGTTGGTTTCATTATCCACAGTCCACACTACTTTATGACATTGGGATTATGGGAATGTAACAAACTTCACCCTCTCCATAAGACATTAAACAGAACAAAGAAAAAGCAAACACATTTCAGTTATTTCATGTCTACTAAGTAAGTCCCTGCTGGTATATTATAAAATAACAATCCTTCCAGTTCCTGACGAAAATTCCCCATTCTGAAGCTACGTAAGCACCACATTCACTTTCCACATTTTCTGGTGAACTGTATGGAACTCAAAGTTTCCTCACTCTCAACCCGAAACCATCCCTCTCTATGGAGTAATTTCTAAGCAAATTGTATCCCTAAAATCAAGAAAACTGTATGATCAATATCATTAATAATTGAAAAGGTTACCAAGTTGGTTCAGTTGGGTTCAAATTGGTCCAGTTCAATTTCTCCCACCTACACCATGTCTATATAAGCTGCAAACACATGCATTCCCAGATCAACCCAAGCAACAGCTTGCTTATCCATATTACTCATACCGCAATTGAACAAGTTTTCAAAAGCACTATGGCCATTGTCAAATTTCTCATGGTTCCTCTTCTTCTGTTTGTTCTAGTTTCAGGATTGGCCGAGAGCTTTGAATTCAATGAGACGGAATTAGCATCAGAACAGAGTCTATGGAAGCTGTATGAGAGGTGGAGTAACCACCATACAATCTCAAGGGACCTAAAGGAGAAGCACAGACGTTTCAGTGTGTTCAAAGAGAATGTGAACCATGTGTTCACAGTGAACCAAATGGAAAAACCCTACAAGTTGAGGCTGAACAAGTTCGCAGATATGAGCAATTATGAGTTTGTGAACTTATATGCTCGCTCCAATATTAGCCACTACAGGAAGTTATATGGCAGCAGAAGAGGAGGTGCTGGTGGATTCATGTATGAGCAGGTTACAGACCTTCCTCCATCCATTGATTGGAGGGAAAGAGGAGCTGTCAATGACATCAAGGAACAAGGCGTTTGTGGTATAGTTTCCAATTCTGGATATCGACCTTTTCTTCATTTATAAAATGGTTGATTACTATAAACAAAATTTGATAGTTTTGAGAGTTCTCTCTATTAGATTATGAAAATTTGAAAAATTAGGAGGTCAATGAAAAGCATTCTGCGATTAAACTTGTATAATGAATTTTTGAAATCACAAGTAATTCAATGATTTTGAAAAATGTTGCAGGTAGCTGTTGGGCGTTTTCGACTGTGGCTGCAGTTGAAGGAATCAACCAAATCAAAACCGGCCAGCTATTGTCTCTTTCAGAGCAGGAGCTGCTGGACTGCAATTTAAGGAACAGAGGTTGTAACGGAGGATTCATGGAGATCGCTTTTGATTTCATAAGTCGAAATGGTGGAGTTACCACGGAGAACAACTATCCCTACCATGCTCAAAGAGGATTCTGTCGCCTATCGAGAGTCAGTTTGATAATTCATCTAACTTCGTCAAGCAATTCAAAATTAAATCATAGTTCATCCTTTTGGAAATGATCAAACTAAGCATATATTTGTTGGATTTAACAGAGGAATTTACCGATAGTAACCATTGATGGATACGAAACCGTACCTGAAAACGAGAATGCTCTGGCGCAAGCCGTCGCAAACCAACCGGTCTCAGTCGCCATAGACGCCGCTGGAAGAGATTTCCAATTCTACTCGGAGGCAAGTTCCTAGTTCACTCGAGCAATCGATTGCTTCATCATAACTTAAAATCATACTTGCTATGCCTACAAAAACTTCATCCTTTGTAATCGAAATCCGTGGCTAAATTGCAGGGAGTGTTCGATGGGGAATGTGGAACACAGCTTAATCACGGAGTAGCGGCCATCGGATATGGAACAACCGAGGACGGAACAGACTTCTGGATCGTGAGGAATTCATGGGGAGTCGGATGGGGAGAGGAAGGTTACGTAAGGATGAAACGAGGAGTGGAGGAGCCAGAAGGTCTGTGTGGTATAACCATGGAAGCCTCCTATCCCGTCAAGCTGTAAACCAGAAGCCCAAAATAAACCTTACTTTAATTTCCATATAAAAAGGGGATGACAAGTATTGAGATCCCTACCATATGTTTGATGAATTGCTTTAATGAAATTTAAAACCTAGCATTATCTTATAAAAATATTTTAGTCCTGTTTGATTGATCTCAACAATAGACTTAAAAATACAGAAAGTATCAATAATAAAAAAAATTAGGTTCAAATATTATTTTGGTCCCGTTTGGTCTTTATACTTTCAAATATTCATTTTGGTTTATGTATTTTTAACTTTTAGTTCATTTTAATCTTTAACTTTCAAATCATTTGCTTATTTACAAAATTTTAACACTATCTTAACACAGAAACTCTTTAATATAAAATTATAGTTACATTTTACAAAATATATTAACCGTATTGTCATGTTGAAATTGTAATCGGAAAATGATATTAAAAAAAATTAAAGAGCCAAACGGTCATTTTATTAAAGTATAGGACAAAAACACACATTTTTAGGGTATAGTAATTAAAATGAACCAAAGTTAAAAGTACATTAATCAAAATGACCCAAAGTTGAAATTACATAAACTAAAATGAACCTAAAAGTACTCACCTGAGACTCGGTTGAGGGAGTTCCGTGAGCGAGGAGAAGAGTCGGTAGCCGTTAAAAAGAAGAAACGAAATCCACTCTAGAGCTAGGACTTCTATGTCTAGCTTGAGGGTTGAGGAGAGTCCTTTTAGTTAATCTTAGCTGCTACTCACGCTACTTATCCCAGCTCTAAAGGTAGCTACTTACTCGATAACGAAAGTTGAGAACAAAATAATATTTTAACATTAAAATTATTAGATTTTACAATATTGATTACAAATTAAATAAAAAAAAAAACAGCAACGTTCCAAATTGTGTAGGTAAATAGGTCGTTACACCCACATGTAAATAATTTGCAATTTGGTGAGCATTGTTTTATAATGGAAAATGGGAATGGTATGGAGAGAGTGGGGGCCAAGACAAGACGGCACTCTCGACACTCGGCAGTCGGTTTGAGCGGTGAAAGTGACAAAGTATTTGACATTGCCAATTTGCCAGTTTTGGTAACAAAAAGTTGGTCAGCCAAGGCCCTACACTACTACTCTCCTGCTTTGCTTTTCTCTCTGCACACCTTTCACCTCACCCTCACACTGCCCTAATACTAAAATCCTAATCCTAATCCTAATCAACAAGGTTTGTTAGTAGTATTTCATGAAATGTTCTTTTTTCCCTCAATGTATGACAAAATTAAACACATCAAAACCCCTACAAATTTGGAACATCAACAGACCATTACACAAATTTGCAATGTAATGTACCCACACCCATATCCAAAAAACTAATTTAATTAAACATATGATAAATATACTACAAAGCATTATAAAAATAAAATCTCGAAAGGATGAAAAAGAAAAACCAAGGGAGTTCCAGTTCCACCTACACAACCTCCTAGACCACCATGGAAATATCAACAAACCCTCACCCTCAAATCCCTATGCTATGTGAGAGAGAGAGAGAGAGAAACCCCACCCCATCTCTCACCTGAGGCGGATATTCGAAAGAAAGCATACAATATATTATCAAGAAACCCCCCATTAGAGAGAGAGAGAGACAGAGAGGTGATGGATGGTCAGTAAGTTAAGAGCCGAGCCTTGTGTGACGCGATAAAGACGGCTCCCGACCTCCAACGCTACATTTTCATTTAACCTTTGTGTTTGTGGTTTTTGTACACTCGCACAGACATCCTCTCTCAAACCCATAACCCCCATTTCCCACACTTTCTCATCTCTCCCTCGCTTCCCCGTTACCATTATTTTCACCGCCGCCACCCAGCGGCGCCTCCGATTCATCCGCGGCCTCCTCCGTCATCGCCGCCTTCAACATGCATGTCACCGGCGACGGCAACAGGCTCCGTCAGTTGAACGCCGTCCCGAGGAGGCGAAAACACCACCGGCAATTCATACTGCTCCATCTCCCTCGGAAACTTTGAGTTCCTAAAATGCTCCTTCAGTGCTTCTAATCCCTAAGAACACAAATCAAAAACGCGGTTTTAACTTTTAAGATGCAACTTCTTTAGAAATTAACTAGGCCAAACATATGATTTGATTATGACCCACCTGAAGTCTAGCGTAGGTAACTTGGCAGATTTTTCTGGAGTTGAAAACTTGCCAGGGTTGAAGATGCAAAGCTTTGTACAATCTCCAGGCTCCTTGGGGGGAGGTCATATTCACAAACCCATATCCAACGTTGCATTTATTCCTGCATTTTGGTCATCGGAAATCAAAAGAAACAAAGAAATTATATTAAATTTTTAAAATATACACAATATTCGGCACATAAAGAAATGAACCAAAAAATAAAAAAATAAAAAATAACAAGAAATGACAGATGAAGAAAGAAGATAGTCACTTGAAGTCAATAGGAAGATATACGAAATCATAGGAGGACAAAGGCAGGTCCTTGCCATCGTTGGCTATCTCTTCGTTCCACTCCATGCATTGCTTGTCCAGCATCTTCAGCAGTAGCTTCAGACTGCCAATTTCATGTTATTCCCCATTAATCTATGCCTTCTGCTCATAATTCTTGTCTAGGCCAAAATTAATCTCACTTTCACCCCAGTTCTGAAATTATTTTGTCGTTTGTTTCAAAATAGAAACAATTTTTTTTTTTTTAACCTTTGACTAGGGGTTTGAAAACGTTTTCAGAGTATCAACAAGGAAACTCTTGAGCTTGTTTCTTCAAAATAGAAATACTTTTAAAGAATGAAAATGAAGACTAAGTTACTAACCTGTACTTGTTGGGTATGTTCTTGATCATAACAGTGGTCCTGGAATCTCCGCAATCGGATTTTTCATCTTCCATGGCGTTTTCGCTTATTGAGAAGCGAGGATCGCACTTCTTCAAGAAATTGTTCTTCCTCAACCTAATACTAATCCTGGGTTGAGGTTCTTGTTTTAAGGCCGGTGGAGACTGCCTATTGATAATCTTCTTCGTGTTTATCCTCCTCGAAGTGCCGACTGAATCCCTTCTTTCAATTCCATTACCGCCATTTCCACTGCAATTCAATGGCTGCAACTTGTCCACAACGTTATCCGCGTAATTAAAGCTCCGACCGTTCACATAGTGCAATTTTTTGGGGGAAAATTGAGCTTGCGAATAGAATGGGCGATGAGGCCGAGCTGGAGGAGGCTGCTGCTGGTGTCTACTACGCAGTGTTCCGGCGGCGATCATGGGATTGAAGAACTTCCGGCTATGTCCGCCGGGATGGCTGAACTCAACGACCACCGGCTTGCCGTGAATTTCCTTGCCGTTCATCTCTTTAACAGCCCTCGCGGCGTCTCTCACATCGAAAAACTCGATGAATCTTTGATGCTTCTTCAATGGCGTCTCCCTCAATTCCTTCACAAGACCTTACTCCAAATAAAAAGGAATCATTAAAGTGCAATAGGAAAATAGGAAAGGCAGAAACAGAAACGACCCTAAAAGAAATTAAATGACAAAAATATCACAAAATAAGTACTGTATCAACACATCATGCATCTGACAGAGACCAGAAAGTAGTGGAAAGAGACACTACACATCGGATTTATTCACCAGAGCCCCCACAAAAAGTCCCCACCGAAACAAGGAGTGGCGGAGGGGGAAGAGAGAAAAATTACCAAAACGCTGGAAGATTTCTTTGAGAGTAGAGGCGGAAACATCCGAATCCAAATTGAAAACCACGACGGTGCCCTGGTTGTTCCCGTCCGGTACGGCGGTGTTACTCGCCGGAATAACGAATTCGGCCCACACGGGATGGCCGCCGATTAGGGCACGAGCCAGCCGCGGCGGGGGACCGAAATTGTTCTGCGGAAACCAAGAATGGTCGTTGCGGAATTGCTTTTGACGCAGCGAATGTTGGATCCTCATCTCTCGCAAGGCCCTTTCTGCATGCCTGAGATTGTAAAAATGGACGGTCACGATTCCATCCCCGATTCTCTCCATCTGAACCCCTCTCACATCTCCGAACCCTTCCAAATCTCTGCGCACCACTGACTCGCTCACGTCACTCGGCACCGCGCTCAGTAACAGCGACCGAGTCGGACACGGGGACAGAGGCTGAACCTGCGGCAGCACAATTTCCTCCAATGGATTCACATACGCCGCGTTAACCGGAAACTGGGGAGTATAGGTTAACGCCGCGCTGCCAAACGGTTCGTTCACCGGTGGCGGGAACGAATAATAAACATGGCGGAGCGGCGGCCCGAAGACGGCGGCCGTGACTTGTGTTGGATTCGTGTAATTTCCGGGTCTGAACTCTTCGGCGCCCGGGTCTAGATTTTTCTGTAGCCGGACTGTACCAGTTGCTCCCATGGCGAACTAGAAGGGCTTATAATGAACGCCGGCGGGAAAGACCCGAGGCTCGTTAAGTCGTGTTCCGACGATGGCCGCTTGACGCAATCCTTCTCCAGATTCCAAGACAGCGAACAGTAGCCGTCGTCTCTCTCTCTAAAATTCTCTCACTAAAAAGTAGAAACCCTGTTTAATTCCGGTGGACAAAAAGCAGAGAGTGAGGGTTTGGATGTTTCCTGTTTCTCCACCTCCGTTTCGAAGGAGGAAGCAGAAGTTGCGAAAATAAAGCGCTTTGGAATGAACATGTCCTGGGGGGAAATTACGGGAGCGCCCTTGAGGGGTAGGGAAAAGCAATGGACCGTACGAATGTCTGGGAAGGGCAAGGAGAGGGACAGAAAGGTAGTAGCGCCACGTCTCACGTCTCACGTCTCAACGTCGCGCGTTCGCCAAAAAAACAAGACGTATAATAATTGCGATTGTACCCTTTTTATTTGCTTTCCTTTTTGTTTTCTTTCCGTTTATACTTTTTCTTTTTTTTACGACGCCTCGTAATTCCCTTGTTTTTCCTTTTTATTTTCTTCTGTATCTTCATACATTTATTTCATTTGTCCGACTTCTCTACGACTTTCAAGGCAAAAACACTTTCTATAAAATTTCACTTTTTTTTCTCTCTTGCAAGAAATTTGAGTTGATGGTTTGGTTTTCAAAACCTAAATTTATATTATTTAATGTAGAAAACTTAAATTTGTGTAATATGATTTTATGTGTCTCATATTTCATGTGCAAGCTTGTGACTTTCAAGTGGGAATATATATTTTATAACCTTGAATTGCATTGAATCCTATAGTAAACTGATATATAACTGAATAAAAGAAAACATGCACGTGATAAACATAGTGTTGATATATTCATGGATGACCAAATCATAAAGTTTGTGATGGCGATGTATTGAGATCTAGGTGGTTAGTTATAGAAGTAAAAATAATTGATCTTTTCATGATCACATATTTGAGAGACATACTATTTCCTAATACATGTGAGACTTTATAAACCCAACAATAAGAGTCTGTCTTGAATCTATATTTGGGTTGAGTCTCCATCATGACCCAAAAAAAACATGAAAAAAGTGTAACTTCCAGTGGGTGGTAAATGAAACAACGTAATAATGCCATGCTTACTAAATATAGAGTACAGCACGCCCATTTGAAAAACTTGAAGCTATGCAAAAAATAGGGTGTATGTACCCGCAGTCCCTTACCAAAATAAAAATGACAAACTTAAAGGTATAAAATAAATTTTACATATAGTATGAGTGAGAAATAAAATGTAAAAACTAAAAAGGGGGGATGGGAAATGAATTTCGAATGGGGTACATAGCCCTAGGATAGGAAGGTAGGGCACCTTTTTGGAGGGGATCAGGGCACAGCGCCAGGGCTATGTATGGTAGGGGAAGCATAGCTCTGCTCGGGGAGGATTTGCTTCTTCTTCATCTCTCCAATATTACTTTTCTTTTCGTCTCTCTGCCTGCCCTGCTCCTCCCTCAACTTCCTTGTTCAACTCTTACTAACATGTATTACGTTTTCGTCTTATAGACATTATCCATCCACTTATTTTACGGAACAGTGGTCTGATCCTATAGTAATTAGTATCGAAAAACACATAAAAATTAATTTCTAATATAGATAGCTGGAGATATATGTCAATTACTGCTGAATTATGTTATGTTTCACATAAATCTAATGTTTGATTTTTTAAAAAAAAATTTTCTTAATATTAAATAAATTTCGTATTCGAAAAAAAAAAATTTAACTATTTTCACTTTACCAATTTTTATTTGCTATGTTCTTACAATATAGTTGGTATCTTTATATTTTGAAAGATATCTATAAAATTAATTTTCATTTAAAAAAATGATCATGTGTATATGACATTTTTTCCTAGTAGTTATAGATATGCCAAATAAAAAAAATGTTATTTTAAGGAAATTAAGGGAATAGATTTTTTTTTTTATTTGGTAGAGGGAATAGTGAGTCTCATACGAGGAACTTTAAATATAAAGTAATCAATTTTATCACATCATATAAATTTACACGTAAGTAAGGTTCACTTTATATATGTTTATCATGTCAATGAATGGTCTCATAAACTACCGTTAGAACTATTTTTAAATTCCGAAATTAAATTTTAAGTATTGATTTTGCAACGTCATCATCATGGCTAAATAGAAATAAACTCAGCTTTCAATGAAAAATAATATAATTAGATTTTGCTCCATGGTTTCTTGTGATTCGCAGATATTATTTGTGCTAAAAGACTAAAAAAATAACAGGTAAGTAAATATCTTTTATTAACCACCGTTATATTTTGACAATTGTTAGAAATTAATGCATAAAGGGTGAGATATAAAAGAGAGATCTTTTCCTTTTTCATAAATATTTTAATGGCGACTGGTAATTAAGAAGACATGCGTACCCAAGTAGTATTATTCACTGAATATAATATATATATTAGGCTAAATATTTATTTTAAGTTGTCAGGTTTATTGACGAACCGTTGTAAAAAGACAATATACTACGAGACAAGTCCACGAGGACAGAATTTTGAATTCACAGCCATCCGCGAAGTAGTTATATATTTTATTCAAAACTAAAGTTTAAGCTTAATTKATCGTAATTGTTACTGCCTATAAATTGTAAAATTAYGCCATCAAAACTGGAAAACACATAAAATGTTTAGAGGAATAAGCCATTTCCATGGAAAAGAAAATCCAACATGAATTTCTCTCTAACCGTATGATAACATTGTAGCCCAGTTGTAAAGGTCCGCCATTTACTTATACTATGGTCAAATGTTTATGTGATAACAAATCTTAATTATAAGATAAACTATAATAAAAATGAAATGAATATATGAGTGTTTGTTACCAAACGAGTTCGATAATGGAAAAATGAGTCTATGTTAACCTACATATACAAGCATTTGCAAAATAAATCATTTAAATAAGGAAAAATGGTATTTTTCGCGAATTACAATGTAAGAATGGGATTTTCCTATTTAAAAGAGAGTGGTTGGCATTTTAGCATGGTGTTGTGTGTTGTGTGTTCCCCATTAACACTAACATGAGGAATTAATTAGGTGATGCCCCACTCTCCCTCTCTCCAGAAAGGTACGTTCCTTTTGTTTTCCACCCACACCCTGTTTTCGGGAGTTTGATGGTAAGTTACAACTATACGACAAACCTAATATTCAATTATTTATGCCCTATTTCAAACCGACATCAAAATAACATGTGTAATACATCAATTATATATATATATATATATATATATTATATATTATATATTAGAGACCTAGTCCCTTTTTCTGGGGTACAACCGGGTCGAATGAGTGAATTGAACTCACAATCTCTTGATTAAATATATGTGTCAATTGCTGTTTGGCTAAATTCAGAACAAGTTTGATAAAGTCTTTTTTTAGAAAAAAAAAACAAAATGTCAAATTGATAAAAATGATGCACCCTTTAGAAACGTACAAACAAATTCCTTAACCAATGTAAAATTTTATTCGCACTTCTTACAAACGTAYTCTACGGTAATTATACTGAAAAAATTCAATTAAGAAAAGAAAGGAGAGACAGCTCATATATGTCTCTCCTATAAAATATAACGAATGATCTAAAAAAATCCCATAACAAATTTCACTCCATGCATAAATTAACATACGTTTTAAAAAAGTCACAACTTTTTTTTTAATATAACATAAACTTTAGTATATTTTATCTTGAATTTAACTAAAAATTTCCAACTTGATGCTAATTGTGAAAATATACATTCATTTTATGCTATTTTTATATCTTTATAATTGGACTAAATCTTAAAAAAAAAATTCAGAAGTATACAGATATTTTCTCTAAAAAAAACTAGAACCAACTACGTACTATAATTTGTTGGAGAAGAAAACATAAACCCGTGGATTAGAAATGATTTTGCAAAAATATATTTTATAAGAACTCTCCATTAATAGAATTTGTTAGATAAAGATTTTAAATTGAAATTAGGGTGTTCGAAAAGTGCCTGTGCAGCTACCCTATAATATGGCTGCCAAGCCCCTGCCCTGCCGCATGGCCTTAAGTTGTTCCATTTTGGTAGGTCTTCTGAACTACTATTAGTATTGCCTTCACTTTTCAGTGATCCCATATGCTAACTCTGCTGACTGCTGCGCCACATATATATTAATATCTACATCATAAAAAATAATTATATTCCACACACCAACAAAATTCTAATAATACTACTAACAATACCATATATGTTTAATACTATATCATATATGTTTAATAATATACATTACACACTTGTAGACATATATCAGTGGAAATTCCAAACTTTAGTCTAAAAAAATCTCAACCAGGGGAGGTTAAAGATTAATAAGTGTTCTAAATATATATATATATATATTCTGCACAGATTTTAAAAGAAAATTCGATATTCACGTGAGTGTATGTACATAAATTTAAAAGTAGTATTTTCTTAGTGCATTTTGCATGACATTCTAATTTGAGTTGATATTTTGAGTTCGAGTTATGGGAATTATGCTATTTTTTAAAAAAWTTAAACTGTGACTACATTTGAAAATGCATATTTTATGTTCGTTATGTAGAATTTGCTATATATAATAAAAAAGAGTTAACTTGTTTTACAGGGTTTGTTTGGGCCTGGTTTGTCCCTATTTCACTGCTGGTTTGTTTAAATAATTCCCAATAGAGAATCGATATAAACTTGGATCCGTCCAAATGTATGGTGTTTAAATTGARCACCCGCGATATCGCTATAAAACAAACTGTATAGAACTGAACTGGAACTGGACGCCTTTTGTTATGAAATCAAAATTGAGAACAAATTACGAAAATAAAGACGACAAATTCATGGAACCCTCACTTTATTATTTCATTTTTATTCGGATTTACATTCCTCAACACACAGGAATCTCTCGAATACTTAGAAGAAGAAAAAGCCGGCGATTGCAGCCACGCCAGCGACGGCGGACATCTTCACAGCCGAGGCAGCGCTCTTGGGCGATTCGGCCGGCACTAAGTCACCTCC
>NW_019104491.1:390993-456085 GCF_001995035.1 Momordica charantia
AAAAAAACTAACAAGATAAAATGATTGATAACATAGCCTACATAAATCGTTAGATCTAATGAAATGAGAGTAGCCAAATTCCAAAATGTAGAGGAGCTCCATTACGAGGCCCAATTTTGCATAACCCAAAATGAAATGGAAGCCCACAAGGGGGAAGACGTATTGAGTAGTTAGGGCTTTCCGAAAGCAGGGAAACTCTAAAACCCCTCCCACYACTCTCCCTCCACTAGTTCCATTTCCAGGAGCTTCTGCGATTTCTCTCTTCTTTTTTGCTGCTTCACGGTCGGAGATCCATTTCAAAGGTACACGATCTGGAACTCCTTCACCGTAGGTTGAAGCTGATCTCGGCGTTGTCATGGCGCTCGCTTTCGATGAGTTTGGGAGGCCTTTTATAATCTTGAAGGAGCAGGAGCAGAAGACCAGGTTGAGGGGTCTCGATGCTCAGAAGGCGAGCATTGCTTCCGGCAGAGCTGTCGCTCGTATCCTCAGGACCTCGCTTGGTCCTAAGGGCATGGACAAGATGCTCCAGAGCCCCGATGGTGACGTTACAATAAGTCAGTCTCACTCACTCCTTGTTCTTGTTTCTCTTAGTCTTTTAGCTTTCTTCAATGGAATTTTAGAACCCCGAGCGTGTCCCTTGTTTGAATCTGGACAGTGCATATTAAACGACTACAGGTGGTCTCGAAAGTGGACATGCTGCTATACTCGTGTTTTTGTTTTTAAATTTCATTGATCTCCTATTGGTTTCTTTGCTCGCTTTTGCTGGTCTGTAACTTTGTGATGTTTCATTTCTGAATCTGAACGATTGTAGACAAACAATCATGAAGTTAGCTGAGATATTGTCGATAGTAAATGTAAGTTCTAAGACAAAGAAATTAGTTAGACTATGTAAAATCATTGCTGGTGGAACGTTTTCACTCGTGAAATGCTGCGGTGTTGGTCACTGCCTCGTGATGGCACTACAGTGCTTAATTCGCTTTGATACTTCAAATGCATAATGTTCTTCCTCSATAGAACAAAAAAGGTTGCAAAGGTTTTGGATAGATTTAATGACAAGTTGTGTTTCATCTCAGGGCAGGAGCTCGGGTATCATTTTTCTTAGTCAAGGTGGTGTTGTGGGTTCAACCGTAGACTGCCCCTTCCTCTTGTATTCTTTTTTACAATTTTCATATTCATATGTGAATAATAATAGGCTTAAATCTGACGTCGAGATTCCAATGGCAATGAACTTCATATACAAACTCTAGTTTAGGCCTCAAAATATCTTGTATAAATTTATATTTGCTTCTACGTTTTTCCCTTGATCTACGGTCTCATTTATTTCGAAGTTTARAAACTAACAAAACTAATAGTTAGTATTGAGCTTGCGGTTTAACTTTAGCCTTTTTTTTAGATCTTGAATATCTATTGCCTTCGAAAATTGGTCCTCTAACGATGCAAGTAAAAACAAGGTACAGATACCTTGTAATCAACTACATTTTCTTCAAATGTATATGATATTTGGTATGTCGTGTTTATTAGAAAACTTTGGTAGTGTTGTAGGTTCAAGTTAGTATTTCTTGGACGTTTGATTATTTCCTATGGGTGACGAATTTTCCAGTAAACTCTACTTGTTATCCCTTTTTCAGCAAATGATGGTGCAACAATCTTGGAGCARATGGATGTTGACAATCAAATTGCAAAATTGATGGTTGAGTTATCTCGAAGTCAGGATTATGAAATTGGTGATGGCACCACTGGGGTGGTTGTAATGGCTGGTGCACTCTTAGAACAGGCTGAGCGATTATTAGAACGTGGAATTCATCCTATTCGAATTGCAGAGGGTTATGAACTGGCCTCCCGGATAGCTGTTGATCACCTAGAGCATATTGCTCAGAAGTTTGATTTTGGTGACAGAAACTTTGAGCCTTTGGTTCAAACTTGCATGACCACTTTATCATCAAAGATGTATGGTGACATGAATTTTTATGCCCAATATACTGTATCATAATTGAATCATTGTCCATTGATTTTTTTTATTATGTTGGTTGAATTAAATTTGTTGACGTGTGTATATATTAAAGGTTGCATGATATTGTCACATTTGTTTGATAAAAGTTAATAAAAGCAACATTACCTGGTATGTTAGTGACACTCTCACATGAGCTATTATAGTGCCATTAATTTAGTTATTATATACAATTTTATTGATTGCTAARTCTATCGGTTTGGTTATGTCTACCTAGTATTTTCAAGGCATGCCAAGGCGATTGCCTATGGCAAGGGGCAATGGCGCATGCCCATTGCCTGAGTGCTATCCCACGCGAGAACCTTATTTGCACATTTTTGTCGCCATGAACATATGTTCTGGCGTTTAAGGTGCTTGCCTTTCACTTACAAAGGACAATGAACAGATGAAAATTGTTGGTTTCGTCCTAATTTGGTTGTTTTCTCATCTTGAATGTTACATCAGACTAGGAACATAAAAAATTTTAGCAACTGAGTTGTTCGTGTAAAATGACAGTAAAGTGATTATATGATTTATTTTGGAAGTCGAAARAGTGATGATGATTATTTATTATGATGTATTAGTACTTGGATACCTTTTATAGCCCTTTTTCTGAACTTGCAGTGTGAATCGTTGTAAGCGCAATCTAGCGGAAATTGCTGTTAAAGCAGTTGTTGCTGTGGCAGATCTTGATAGAAGGGATGTTAACTTAGACTTGATTAAAGTGGAAGGAAAAGTAGGGGGGAAGTTAGAAGATACTGAACTTGTATATGGTATTATTGTTGACAAGGACATGAGTCACCCTCAGATGCCGAAGCAGATTGAAGATGCTAAGATTGCCATCTTGACTTGCCCGTTTGAGCCACCTAAACCCAAGACAAAGCATAAGGTCGATATTGATACAGTGGAGAAGTTCCAAACGTTGAGACTGCAGGAACAAAAGTACTTTGATGACATGGTTCAAAAATGCAAGGTATAATGGAAAATATAGTAAGGTTATTTATTTTGTAGAGAGAGGAAGGTAGATAATATCTGTTTTTTAATAATGCCTACCATCTATTTCGTGGTCTTTTTGGCTCAAGGGAGAGGTTATTAGAGAATGGAGAGGTTTCATGGGAAGAGGTGTGGAATGCTACCCTTCAATGAATCCTTTAAACTCTATGCTTCTCTCTTGAGGGATACTAGTATGGTTCTTTTTATAATTTCCTTTTGTATGGTTTTGGCTCTGTTCCATTGGCTTGTTTCTGTGTGGTGTCTTTTCTGTATTTAAATCGTTATTAATGGAAGTTTTTTCCCTCTCTCATGAAGATTTATTTTTAGGCTGTTGATACATGTTTTATTGCAGGACGTTGGCGCTACATTGGTTATTTGTCAATGGGGGTTTGATGATGAAGCAAATCATCTGCTGATGCACCGAAATCTGCCAGCTGTGAGATGGGTTGGTGGTGTGGAGCTAGAGTTGATAGCGATAGCCACAGGTTTACCTCAATTATTTTATCAGCATTTAGATTAATCTTGTTGGTGGCCCATGGGGTTGGGCTCAGTTGTGGAAACTCTTAGATTCAACCTAGCAGCCAGGGGTTCAAACCCCTCTTTGTGTTGCCTTCGTGGGCTATTTAGTTTTGTCATGAGTTCTGTTACTACTGAAGATTACGAGTATTTTGACTACTGATTGTCAYAAGTCAAGTGACACTTAATCATGACTAATTTTTTAATTCTCAAAACTAGTGACTGTTTAGGGCCTTATAAGAGGCAGCAAGAAGGGTGGGTGGGGCGGGGGTGTGGGTGAGTAAAGGGAGAACAAGGGGACCAGGCTGAATCAAAGACAATTATTTTGATTTGTAATTGAACTAAGAACTAATTGAAGTTAACAAGGGGATCCCGCTGAAGCAAAGACAGCTATTTTGATTTGTAATTCAACTAAGAACTAATTGAAGTTTAATCTTTGTTTTTAATCTTAATTGCTTAGCTCAAGAAACTGAATTAGACTAATTTTGGTTCTATTCTGATATCCAATTTATTGATTTTTATTTACCTTGGGTAATGTCATACTCTAGTTTACTTCATTGTCTAAATGGTAGTATTATTAACTTTGTAGGTGGAAGAATAGTCCCTAGGTTCCAAGAGTTGACATCAGAGAAACTTGGGAAGGTATTGCAGATCCCTGTTCATTATCTTTAGTTTAATTTTTATTTTCAGCCTTCCAAAAAATTTTTAATCTGGGATTTCGTTCCTGCCTGCAATTTTGCATGTATGCTTTTCTTGTTCAGTATAGAACAATATATGCTTCATGGTTGATACTTGATAGACTGGGATCTGGACGGAAAAGAACATTTAACTAGGTCTTGTGAGTYAAAATACCAGCAAAGTTATCCTCTTGTGAACCTGTTGGGGGGGCTTGGTGAAGTAGTGAAGTACTSTTAACTTTAAGCTTATGTTTTTTTCTGAACTACTAACAATTTGATTCATGTGAGCTCATTCTTTCACTTCATGTGTATATCAAGCTCTATCTCACGGTCATATCTCCTGTTCTTTTCTCCTAATTTAAAGGCTGGCTTGGTTCGAGAAAAAGCATTTGGTACAACCAAAGATCGGATGCTATACATTGAACATTGTGCAAACTCAAGGGCTGTGACCATTTTTATTCGTGGAGGTAGGTAGATCCTTTCTTGTTCTTTTCATTTTTCAAGTTATTTATTTTAGCAGTTTTTTGCTCATTGATAGATTAGGCAATAGAATATCAGGTGGTTGGAAAAATAATGTTAAAGTCGAGTTGATTTAGTAGTTAAACATTATCAGTGCAGTGGTGCAAAGTTAAAAACAGCATGGCCATAAGTGAACTGAGTTCATGACTGCATGGTTTTAGCAATGCGTAGAAGTATCCAGTTTCAAACATAATTTTCTGCACTGAACCTAGAGATACTAGATGGTTGATTGTAAACCTGCCTCAGAAGTGAAATTTTGAAATATGAATTAGTCRATTTTTTTTAGATGGAAATGAAAGAACACAAGATAAAAGGTTGATTCGAGATCTTGGATGATGATGACAAACTTATGATTTTTATCATGTTATGATTGTAGGTAACAAAATGATGATAGAGGAGACGAAACGTAGTATCCACGATGCTTTATGTGTGGCTAGGAATCTCATCCGCAATAATTCTATAGTATATGGCGGTGGCTCAGCTGAGATTTCTTGTTCAGTTGCTGTTGAGGCAGCTGCTGATAAATACCCTGGAGTTGAGCAGGTATGAATATTTTTAATTATCCGTAGCCTTCTTTCTGAATGAGCAAACGATGCTGAACCTTCCCCCCCTCTTCTGCAGTATGCTATCAGGGCATTTGCCGATGCTTTGGATTCTATTCCAATGGCTCTTGCGGAGAACAGTGGCTTGCAACCAATTGAAACACTTTCTGCCGTAAAGTCTCAGCAAATTAAGGTAGGTGGAACTAATAGCCAGCCATCTCAAATTGCTAACCTCGATGTACAGATTTAATGCGTGATTTTACATGAAGGATTCAATATTATTGATTTGGATTAAATATGCAGGAGAATAATCCCTATTGTGGAATAGATTGTAATGATGTCGGCACAAATGACATGAGGGAGCAAAATGTGTTCGAAACTTTGATTGGTAAGCAGCAGCAGATTTTATTGGCAACTCAGGTTGTGAAGCTGATTCTGAAGATTGATGATGTCATATCTCCTTCTGACTATTGATCAAATCGTGTTTTTTTACTGCCTCACTTGAGGGCCATGGCTATGGGACAGTGACGTGATAGACTTTTTTATTTTTACTGTTAGTAAAAGTAGGGAGGAGGTACCTTAGAATTTTGCTGGCATTATTGAAATTTTCCGAGTGTATGGTTTTTGGGATGATGGATTATCGTTTGTGTGAATGTAAGGGATAAGCTCGATATATGCTTTCTTCATGTCTTTTAATTTGGTGTATCTTCATTTTTCTGGAATTCTGATATATATCGTCAATGGATGGAGGAATATTATAAAGAATCAATTTTTCTTCCGTCATTTAGCTTCAATTAGAGAATCTCGATGATAGGATTTGGATCCATGTTCATTTATTTAAATTTTATTAATAATTTATTTTTCAAATTTGGATCTAAAAAATAAATGATAAAATATGAGAGGCGGGAATAAATGCACCGAGGAAGACAACCAGTGGGACCTTATAAATTGTGTTCATTTGGTGTTTATTTTATATTGTATTTTGAATTAGAAGAATAAATTTTGGAAAAATGGGCCATTGGAAAGTTCTCGGATTTACTACAAACAAATGATTTGAACATGCCTTTGCCTGTGTTTGTGGACTCCGCTCCTCTCRGCTCAGCCGTATTCTTTTCCATTCTCTCTCCTAATCTCCTAAATTATTTTTACCATTTTCTTTTCTTTTTAAAAAATTAGGGAGATTAGTGAACATTTGTATGGTTCTGTATTTTGGGCATTACACAAAACAACAGTCTGGATTTTCAGAGATGTATTTATTTCATTTCAACTTCAAAAGTTGAATATAATTAAAATTTAACATAGAGTAAAAGTTTTTAAAGAAGTTCATTACTTATGAAATCATTAAATAGGTTTGAAGGAAGATGAAAAAAATAGTATATAATAGTAATAAATGAGGGTGTGACCAACACAGCAAGTAGCAGTGTGATTTATGGGGCATTGCCTCAAAAGTCCACCATCGAATGTGTGTTTACTTTTTGTTGTCTCTCTCTTCTCTGACAGGGAACAACATCTATCTCTATTTATCATGTCTCACACTCACTCACACTCCTCTATTCCTTTTCTCTGGTTCTAAATCCCATTTACTTATAAGAAATTAGGATGATAAAAAATCAAAATAAAAACAATCAGAATGGAAACTTTATTTCGTTATTTATTGTTGTTAGATTAGTTAGTTGCCTTTGGTTAACTTTTAGATTGTTTGATAATTTGGTTTTGAAGAATATATTAATCATACCATTTGCTCAATTTTATAAGTTTTAGTTTGATCAAATTAAAATTAAGCCGCTTTTAGCTAAAGTATATTGATAATAATGAAGTTTATCTCTCTCTCTCTCTCTCTCTCTTTATTCTTTCCCTCGCGGATATGTCCCTTTCATGTACTTTATTTGGTACCACATAATTACATGATTGATCAAAATGTTCATAATTAACTCAAATTCTGGCCTCATCTTATAATTATTGGGAATCATTGAAGGATTTCCTGTTTCATAGAGATAATAAATGCCCCAATCAGTGAATTTTTTTTCTTCTTTTTCACTTAGTAATATTTATATAATATTGTAAGACAGAATTACAAATGGTGGGTCACTCACTCTGAAAACACAACTTTTCTTAAAAAAAAAAAAAACAGAGAGCTTTCCAGTTGTGACCAATTAAGAAACACAAAGTAAAAATTACTATACAAGAAGACGAAACCACCCCTATATCTCTCCTTGCTTATCTCCAATACGCTGTCGTTCTGGTCCACTCGCTGCTGAGCTAGCACCGAGAGCCTTTTCTACATCTCAGCACCCCGGCCGTGGCCGTCATGGAGCCCACCAGAGACGACGACTTCGCACTCAAGCTCGACGCCCTGGCGTAGCTTGACGATGCTCCAGCACCCGACATCGTGAAGAACGCACCATTCAACATTAAATCTCCACTCGATCTCCAATTCCAATTCTTCCATTGGCTCTGCGGTGCATCCTCATGCTTCGTCACCTGCCACCGCAATTAATTAAATAACATGTTAAATTACTATTAAACTCAATTTTTAATAAAAGGAAATTTATTACCAATTATAATTCTCACCTCTTTGTTGTTTTGGTCATTGGGAGCAAGGTAACGGTTCCCTTGGCTGTTGATGGTGGGAGATGCACTGCCACCAATGGCGTACATTATCCAATGGGTATAGTCATTATTGACCACATGAAAATACCCATGTCGGCATCTGCCAAAAAACAACACCCATAATCAAAATCAACCCAAAATTTTAATACTAGTAAATTTAATTAATATATAGATATCGTGCAGTTACCTGGGCATTCTCTGTACGAGTCCTTCACCAAAATGGTTAAAAGCTATAGTAACTTGCATATTCTTGTCTTGAGTGTAGGAATCGCTATGGCCCAAAAGCATGACCTTGTTGTGGTGGGTCATGTAATTGTTAGAAATGGTGATGGCAGTGGACCCATGAATGGCATCGATCAGCCCATCGCGGCAGTTGGACAGAGAACAATGGTCGATCCAAATATGGGTGCCGCCAAAAATGGAAACCCCGTCGCCGTCCGATAGAGTTCTCCAGCCGTAGTGGTCCGGCGAATCGCGGACGTACGTGTTCCCCCCCTGCTTGCAGTCGTGGATGTTGATGCCGTGGATTATTATGTTGGTCACGAATTGTATGGTTATGCAGGGCCCACCCGCGATGTGCACCGACGCCCCACGCCCGTCGATGGTCTTGAACGAGTTCATCAACAGCTCCGCCTTCAGTTTTATCACCATGTCCCGCTTGAAGGTTATCCACAGCGGCTCCTTTTGGATCACGGCGTGGCGTAGAGTCCCCGGCTTCGGGTTCACCACGTCTTTGTCGCTTGGGTCAGTCACCACGTAAAACTTTCCGTCTTTGCCGCCAATGGCTCGCTTTCCGAACCCAATGCCGCAGTCCGCGAGCCGCTTCCGGTTCTTCTCCCAGTTGGGGTCGCACCGCCAGCAGTCGTCGATTGGGTTCCCGGTTCCACACGACAGAAACCCCAACTTCCTTCTACTCGCATTGTTGATGCTCCTGCAAACCACGACAATATTTGTTTTTATTTTCAACCCAAACCCAACTTTAATTAATAGTCCCAAGAAAGATCAAGAAAAAAGAAGAAATTAAATAATTACGTGAGAACTTCTTCAACGATCGTCTCGGGGTCGGCCACGGGAGAGGATGAAATGGAGCTCATTTGGAGAAGAAGAGTGGCAAAGATTATCAGAAGGACGAAGATGGGATTAATTTCCATGGCTACTGTCTCTCTTAATTTGTGTGTAGGAGAAAAGCAGAGGATTTTGAGTTTGTGTAGGAGAAGACAAGGTTTATAAAGGCTCGCAAATTGGAGTTTTGTTTTGTTTAAAAGAAAAAAAAATGGAAAAGATGATTTTTTTAAAAGCAAAATCTAAGGTCGCGTTGATATGTCTATGATTTCAGTTGGGTGCGAAGTAGTTGGCCGTTAAATTAACTGAGTTTTGTAGGGAAGTCATTTTAAGTATACATAATCCATCGTCTAAATTTTAAATTACCATGGTTAATTAATATAAATAATCTTTTATTATAGACAAAACAACGTGCTATAGCCTATAACAATGAGGTGAATAGACTATAAAATATAATTTAAACTTATAAAATTTCATAAATTAAATACATAACATAACACGTTTCAAGTAATTAACTTAACCGTTTTATTCTATTTTTCACCTCTTTCATTTCATTCAAAAGGCCATGCAAAAATCATACAGCAATTTTGCCGACGCTTTCCAAATTTCAAAAATGGATGTCGGCGTCACCCTCCTCTACAAAATTCAGAGCATAAATCATCTCTCTCTCTCTTTTTTCTTCTTGTCTTTTAATTTCATCCTATAATGCATCTTTTGATGTGATATCCATCATATATGTTTAGAAGATGAACTTATAAATATAAACTATAATCTTTTCCCTTTGTATTATGCAAATATATTTTAAAAATCTTGATTTGATCTCAAGCTTCTGCGCGTAGTTTCTATGGAAAGAAATGGAATTTTGGGGAGTTAAAAGTAAATTAGCCGAAAAAGGAAAAAGTAATATAAAACATGAAATGCCACATGGGAGGTTCGTACCATCCGTCAAGAAGCTGACGTGGTCATGTTTTTTGTTTGAAAGCCACGTTCTCCCATGTGGGTCATGTTCAGTTCAGACTACCCCGCCGGCTCAGTTAGATCTCAGCCCTCCGATTCTTTGACCTTTGAATTCTTACATCAGCCGTCGGATCTCATCACTCCCACCCAAACCAAACACCACAACTTCTGGATTATCATAACCCCGGAGGTGGATAACGATACTACATTATTAATTAACTATTAAGTGTACCTTTTATTATAGTTTCGTACCACGAACAAAATTGCGTGCATGATTAGCCCTTAATCTGCTGCTTGCCTTCCGGGAATTCGCTTATCCCAACTACGATTTACATTATTCCATCCCCGTTTTCAGACTCCACCTTATTATTCCACAAACATTCAACTCACATTATTTTATTATCAAACTCCATTTTTATTATTTTTATTTTTTATAATTCCCACCGACGACGCCATGGACAATTATACAATCTAAACCTTCTTAATATATACTTTAAACTACCATTTTCTTTTTCAAAATATTCACAATATTAAATAAAAAAAATCCTTAATTCCTTCTAAACGTACAGGACTCACCTTATACTCTTCTATTATGTAAAATGGATTTTTTTTTATTTATTAAAATTGTAATGAATATGTGGTTTTAATTATGGGAAAGAGAAAATGGTGGGGAAGAAAATCTTATTAATTTATAAAATAAATAAGAAATGGTGGAATAAGGAGGTGGATGGGGCTGGAGGGTTGCTCATTATTGTGGCCTCTGCCTCTAGTAGCTGTAGGGCACCCCAGATTGCCCTAATCAATTACGACTATGTTACCTTTCTATAAAAATTATAACAAAAATTATAACAAGTTTGAAAAAATAGTATATTATTCAAACAATCTCTATTCTCTAAAAATGATTGAATTTTTTTTTTTATATTACTCATAAAACCGTATGGTTGATTTTATATGATTGAAGTTGTCATGATTTACTAAAAAAATCTAACTTTAATTTAAAAGATAATTTCATTAAACAAAATTATGTTTTCTAAGCTAGTTTTCAGTCTACTACAAAAATTTATATATATATATATTTTTTTGTAAAAAATAAATTAAGTCTAACCAGAAAATAATGTTGACTCCCCTCCACATGCATCTAGAAGGTAGGAAACACTCAATTTTGGTTCACATGCCTCAATGCTTATACAAATGGTCTTAATTGGCTTGCTAAACTTAAAAAAAGAAAAAAAATGTTTGAAGTACATTTTTTTTATATATATATACACGGTTTGTTTAAACAGAATTATCAAACAATTAAATTCTTCCTTTGCCAATTTTTTAAAAGTTCATAAAAAAGAAATAGGTTATAAATTTGTTTCTCTATGATTTTTAAAAGCTGTTGAATTCTCATGGTTGAAGATTAGCTTCAATTTGATATCTATAATTTATGGTTAGTTTCAATCTAGTACCATAGTATGGTTAAATCTCACCATTCGTCCCTAAATTTTGTTTTACCCACTTGAAAAATTCACATATTTTCTTATATTTTTTGTTTCTAAATCCAATTACGTAATTATTTTTTTTATCATTATGATAATAACAAAAGATAATTTGTGAAATTTGACTAAATCATAGGGACCAAATTGAACCTTTTAAAACCTTAGGGTGTAAATTTAAATTAAATCCAAACTATAAGGACCCAATTCAAGTTAAGTTCAAATCATATAGATTAAATTGAAACTTTTAAAACTAAATTTAAACCGTTTGCAAACCATAAGAGAATAAATTTTTAATTTAACCAAATAAATAATTGCTAGAATAAATTTACATTAAGCTAAATGTGTCTAAAATTAAGAAATAAATTGAAGAAAGTAGTTTCAATAATTGGGCTCAATCATTTAGCCAAAGTAAAACCATTAACATTAATTATTAAAGTGTGTTAATTTGGTATCAAAAGAGATAAATTTGTAACTTTGTGAGAGAGAGAGTTGAAAAAAAAAAATATTTCCAACATTCACATGAGAATAGAAAGAGAGGCCATGTGATCCAATTAAATCAATTATAGATGATGGGGCTTATCATCATTATCTTCATCCCATCTACTTTAAATTGCAACTTAAAAAGCATAGGATAATTTTTTTCTTAATCTTATATGCAAATATTTTTGTCAATATTATACATTAAAGAATTTACATGGATACAAGAAAGTAATAAAAAATTAATTCCCTAAATTCTATTAGAAAATATTGATGAAATAAAAAATGTTGAGAAGCATTTAAAATATTGATAAAGTATGGAATATAAATAACTAATGACAAGAATTCATAACTTATTTAACTTAATTTAGTATTTATGTTTTTTTTTTTTTAGAAATATCAGTGACATGTGTTCATAAAATTGTACCACATGTAATGAATTTCGTCTCCATTGTTTTTTCCTCACTTCCCCTTTAAAATAGTCTAATCTACACTATTAATTATTATCACTAATAATTTAATTCATAATGTCAACCCCAAACTGGTGGACCTTGTTGCCACTAAATGATGTTTTTATTAACACAAAGCTAAGATTAGTCGTCACTCATGATCATCATTACGACTTATCAATCATAAATTTGAACGTATGCGTGGTTTTTAATTTATTTATTAAACTCAAATTCCAATATAAATATTTTACGTAAATTATAATGCATGGTATTGTTTTATCATATATATTATTAAGTAACGTCCACTTTTAATTATCAATGTAACTACTTTTGATATTCATGGTATATTCTTCTAATTTTGACTTGTATTATCAGTTAATATTCATTTTTTGCTTGAGTTAACTTATTTGCAACTTCCGTAATTTAAAATTTTTGAAAATAATAATAATGTTCAACTTGTTAAAAATAACATTTTGAAAATAAATTAAGTTAATATAGCTTTGTAGTTAAAGAAAAATATCTTTTTGTAAGCTTTAACGTATTTTCATTGTCAAAGTATAAATAATGATATTTTAAAGCTTGAGTCCTCTAAGTATATTTATTTGTCATAAAGATTTAGTTTCAATTTCTTTGGAAAAGTATATACATGATCGCGCACATAATAATTTTAAGTTTGGGCAAAAATTCAACAATGTAATTAATAAATTTAAGATGAATCCAAATTATGTACGAAGAAAATTGGTTTTATTATATGGGTACTTCTTTTAAAAGGTTTTTTTATAGCTTATTTAAAAGTTACCAACAATCAACATGTATTAAAAAAAAAACTACTGATTAACAAGACAATATTGTAAATCACACTGAAAGCATGGGGTTAATTTACCTCTACTCCACAAGTTAGCAATTAAAAATTTATAAACCAATTGTTAAAAATTGCATTAATGACCAGGACCCAATTAATCGAAGAATTCCAATTTTTTTATTTTAATAAAAATATAAGGATGTGTTAATGATTGGATCATGTGCTTGTGTAAGATGTGAGAAATAACAAAAATAGAGAAATCTTTAAAAAGTTTTTGTCTTTTTATTTATAAAACTTTACTTTCCCACCTTATCGACTTCTGCTCAAAAGTCCAACTTCCATTATTGTCACGTGGCTCTCTCTCCCTCTCTCTCTCTCTCTCCATGCAATCGCACAGTTTGTTTTAATTTCTTGGGGTTCACGAAAATTGTTTATGTTTTATTTTAAAGTTCAAATAAAATTGTAAATTAAAATACTTTTATTTGTTGGGTTCTTACAAGAATAATATAATTTAGAAACTAAAAAATATAGCTAAAAATAACATAATAATTAATTATACTAGAGTTCTTTCTTCTCTTCGTGGGCCATTTGTGGTTTTTGGGCCAAAGACAAAGAGGAATGCCTAGTGAGCATTTGTAGCTTACTTGGGCTTTGACGAAGGCTTAGCCCACTATGTTATTGGGTTGTGGGCTTTACATTAAAAAACCCATATTTGTACTAATCTAGTTTGTTTATGAAAAATATAAATAAAAAGGTAAAAAATTCAAAATAATTACAACATTGCACTGATTTGAACTTTTCATCATTCAACATTTATATCTCTAAAAATAAAAACTTTTATCTATTTATGAATAGTGGTAAAATACGAAAAATATAAGAAAATAAAGATTGGACGTACATGTGTGGCTAAAAGAGATTTTAAAATTACAATGATATGTAAATATTTACTATATACCACAGATGAAGGCTACCAATTGTTTGATAGAATGCACAAAAAGTTACATGGACTTTGAAAAGATCATTAGTACTTCGATGATTTGTTCGATCGATCTGTATCTTCCAAAGCTCGATCAAATTTTACACTTCAAGAAAACACAGAAGAGCTAAGTGATCGAGAACTTCTGAGGATAGGGATAGGGGCGGGAAAAGATGAAGTAATGAAAGAGGAAGTCATTACTCGTAGTAACGACTTCGCACAGTAATCCATCCTATAGCAACCTGAAAATGAACTACTATGGTGATCTTGAATAGTCTGCAAGGTTGTCCAGCTTACAAGATAGAGTTCTAAAGTCTCTTATAGCTCCTCATTCTTATCATCAAACCCACATGAAAAGAAGAAATGAGAAACTTTAGCATCTGCTGCAATAGTAATTCCTTATTTGTGGTATTCAGAATCTAAAAAGAAAAAAGGAAAAAAAGAAACCCAAGTGCTCATGTATATTATACAGAATACAAATTACTATGAAGAAAAAAGCACGCCAAAAATCCAAATCCCGCACCTTAATCTATTATGGATGACTAAACTCTGGAAACCGAAGTAGCCATCGTGAAAAATAAGTTAAACTTCAGTGGTTTTTGTAATACCTCCAATGGGATTCTTTACGGCATCGAGTTATGCTAAACAATTGGCTTTCGTGCCATATCAACCATCTGTACCACCCTGCTGGCTTGTATAATCAAAACACTATCTCTATCTTCCATTTACGACGAGTTACTCTCTTCGGTCTTCTCCATTTCATTTGGCATCCTTGGTGTATGTCTCAACCATTTCTTGAAATATGTAAATGTTTGGGAATTAATGATGAATTTCAAACTAGAGAATCTGTACAATTGATATGTTACTGAAGAAAAAAGTGAGATGAGTTTTACAACCAATGAGAATTTACCTCTTCCTGAGTTTGCACCTGCTGGCTTATACTGGCAACCTCGTCATCGACATCATTTCTTTGCATAGTAGCCATGGATGTGGAGTTCTGATCTTCCTTAACGTCTTGTCTAGAAACACCGCCATTGGCAACAACTACGACAGTCGTAGATTTGCTACTAGATTCTGACTGGAGTTCTTCGCTCTTGTCACTGTCATTTATTGTCTGAGATTCTAGCTTGGCTGCCTCTTCAGCTTTCCTTCCTTCTTCTTCTCTTTGCTGCCTTAACCTAGCCTCTTGCTCCTTTATCCGTTTAAACCTGGAAATTATCAACACATCAAAAACCACAAAAGATGTAATCATAAAAACCTGACACCTGTTTACGGTAAGAAATGAAACCTAACCTTTCACCAGGTTTTAGCCCTTCTGCTGTCAGCTTCTCTGCTTGTTGGGCTACTGTGCTCCTTGAGACTGAGTTTAACTCAGGATCCTTGCTCTGGACTTGTTGTTCTACTTTGAAGATTTCATCGCTGAACTGTTTGTCTGGGAATTTTGCGCCGCCTAACTTTTGAAGCCATACTTGCTGAGCTGTGCTCAAGATATTATTGGTGAACCTGAGTTATAACATCTGACAGATGTAAGAGATGCAGAAATTCTGGAGAAGATTATGGTAGAACAGCTAGTAGAATCAGAAAATGACAAATCAATCTATCTAGAGCTGGTGGCTGGTTCTGATTGGAAAAAATTGCTCACCAATAAAGACTTAAACCAGAAGGAACTGAAAGTGCAAAATATCCAATCATTAACGGTAGGAACTTTGTTATGGCTTGAGAACTCTTCATACTTGGATCATTGCTCTGGATGTCATCACATTGAGGTTTAAAAGTTAATAACCAAAATTTAGTAAAGAACCATCAACCATTATATGTCAAAATAAATCTGATTGGTAAGCAATATTTGATATTAGTTGAAGTTTTCATACGAATAAACCTTGAAAAAAATATTTTTATAGAGCTCAAAGGGAAATTTGTGTACATATTTTTTCACGAGACATAACAATACAAATAATTTTCTTCTTGTGAAAGGCTGCATCTTGATGAGGGAGAGACAGCAAGAATTACATTGGAAAAGATTCTCCAAATGACCATTGTCATCAGGTTAGTTAGCCAGAAATGAAATGTTGTAGTTGCATGAAAACAGGATGTCATTTTCAATGTTATTATTTCCAGAGGAGGATTATGATGTGATTTAACGAGTTTGAGGACTAACAAGGTCGCAAATTATAATTAGTTCATATAAATACAAACAAATATCAGTATAATGCTTCATAAAACATGCCAAAGCATAAAAAAGACTGACCTGTGGCTGTGACGATTGCATAATTTGAACAGAGATGTACTGCGAGACAACCAGCAACACAGGCAAGACGAGATACGCCAAGGTATCTGACCACCCAAGGGGTGGATGACCATCCTGTCAGAAGTAAAAGTAGCCATAATATAAGAATTAGCACCAAACCCATGGCTTAATATGTCATAATTGACCCCCACAAATCAAGCATTGCAACTCAAGATGAAAGGGAAACTATTTCAACCGGGTGGATGGTAATGTATTTGACAGACTCATAGATCTACATATACTAATGACCTTCTACAAGTATCTAAGACCATGAAAGAGTACATATCCAGGACTGTAGTCACTGTACTAAGGTATAGCATAATATACATAAAATTCCAATAAAAAAAAATTTTGGTTAGGAGTACTGGGAAAATTTATTTTCAAAATTTCCCAAAATGGAATGTTAAGTTAAACTAAAATTACTTACAACAAATGGAAAGAGCCAAGAGATACCGCTGCCATTTTGTCGAGAAGCAATCGTAGTTGGACCAGCTAGAGATGGTATCCAGAAAAAACCTTCCGTAAGGAGACCCTGAGGTTTAGGCAATCAAATTGGATTAGGAATATGTTAGTGAGAAATCACAAATAACTTTGAAGGTAATAATATAGCACCTCGTTGGCCACATTAGATAGAGCTCTGTATAGTCCAATCCATACAGGAATTGTGGCCAATGTGGGTAGGCATCCTGAAACTCAAGAAAACATGGACATGTGAGATACCGACCAACTGGCAGGTTAATATAAACAAAACGCTGAGTTCAAACATTTCAACCCTCCATCGGGGGCAGCGTGATATTTCAAGAATGCATGAACAACATTTACACTAGTTAAACCAACATCTCAATTTTTTAGTGGTTTTGCATTCCTTGAACATACAGACATTGTCTATAAAAAGGCTTCAAAGATTGTCCATACTGAGAAAATCCTGTTTGTGTAAGAAGTAAGTCGAGCAGAACAAATTTATGCAGTCGTTCACCTTTTCCAAAGAATACACTCATGATTCCAATAACGCATACATGGACAGGGAGGCAATGTTTAACTACATCTAAATTTATCAGAGCAAGTATGGCTCTAATAACAGACACAATTTGATTACCTGCCAGTGGGTTTATGCCAGCTGTTTTGTAAAGTCGAGCAGTTTCAAGTTGAATCCTCTCCTACACAGAGATTAAAAAGTCTGATTTGATCATAAAATAAAGAGAATTAAATTTAATATAATTTAGATTGCTGCGGTTAAATAGGAGAAACAATCGAAGGTGGCCATCATTGTGTGACTATCACTCTCATAACCTTCTGGTCAAGTGTGGTAAAAAGATATTTTCATTTTCTCTCTCGTGCGTCCAATAGTTATGAAAGTAACAGCCACGTTTTACTAACCATATAAAGAACGTAGGTTAAGACAACAGCTATTTCAAACTAGAGCAATTGCAATCCTGATGCCACAATTCCAGAAGACAATTCTAGCTAGCAATCAACATCACCAGCTATTATGATAATTTTAAAGAAAGTATAGTTTCATATAGTACATTTGCACTAGAATAACTACAATGGGCTAACTCCCTCCGTAATATTTCAGAGATACATCCTTCGAGGCAGGGAAAAAAATTTCAACCTGATCCCCAGCATAGCGTTGTTGAACAAGCTTTACTTGCGGTTGTAAAGAACGCATCGCCATTGCTGATTCGACCTGAGAACAACAAAGTCAAGAAGTAAATACACTAGGAAGATGAATGAAGAATATTCACCTGAAGTTAGTTAACTATTTTTTCAGCAAAGAACCTGTTTCTTCGTCAAAGGAAAAGTGGCAGCTTTAACAAGAACAGTAAGGAGTATAATGGCAAAACCATAGGCATAAGGAACATGTAGACCAGAAAGTCCATCCTTGAGAATCTGCAACAGAAAGTTAACAAGGTTGAATAAAAGTTCATGAACTGTTTTGGGAATTTCAACTAGTCATTCCTTTCTCTCGGCTTCCTCCTTTCAAGGAAACTACAATCAACAGTAATATTCATGAGTGATAATTAGCTAAATCTAACATACTTTAAGGACGGTCTCCATATAATTGGTAATCCCCGTAAACCAATCTTCAGTCTGCTTGGCGGTGGTTACATTCTCCGGCGAAGCAGACACGGCGGCGTCCGCAATCGTGTAAAGAACGGTCTCGGCTTTGCCGAACAACTCCCTCACAAAGCCCTCGGCGTTATCCGGGTCAGGCAAGAACTCGGGTTTAAACCCGAATCTTGCCACCGCAAGGGAGCCGCGAAGGAAAGGCTTATGGTGGGATAAACCCCGGAATTGGACTCCACAAAAGAGAGGATTCGGGGTCGGAACACGGTCCGGAAAACGAGAGAACACAAAATTTGGGTGGTAAGTTGAAATAGTAGCCATTTTTATCAAGTAAACGAGAACAAACGAAGCTACAAAAACCCCGAATCGAGCAGGAAGGGAAGGGGGTTTATGGGTCGAACTTCACGGAGAAAAGCAGTGAATTTGCAGAGGCAGCATTAGAGTAACAGCTTGATTGGACGATGGGATGGGGGATTTCAGCGACAAAAGCTGAAAATCTTCCACTGGGGTTCAAAAAATTGGTTATGTTTTGCTGCTTGTTTGGTAAAAATGTGTAGAGTGAAGATCAAAATCAGAGTTTGTTTTGGTTTGGGGAAATACTTGTTTGTGGCGCGATTATTGATTAATGCTTGGATTCATCGCGAGGAGTGTGGGATTAGAAAGACGTGGAGGCTGCTGAAAACTTGGAAATTGCAAGACGGTGAACTGTTTTCAGTGGACGCAATACGCATGCATCTCTCATTCACTGCCGTTGGATCTACCGCCAACACTGCGATTGGAAATTGACGACGTAACGAAACCATTCTCGTTTGCTTGGAAATTTTTCTCTAGCACGTATATTATAATTATCATAAGAATTTTAAAACTTACATTATTTTTCATGCTTGTTCCGATTTGGATTTTTTAGGGCGTTTCTATTTCTAATTTATGTTACCTCATATAAAATTGCAATGAAAAWCAAGAAACGAAAAGGTACAAGAATGACCAAATATGTCTTACTAAAACTTCTTTTATGATTTATGCTCCTTTTTTAAATTTACCATTGTCATAAGATTATTGATAGATTCTTTTTCTTTTGTTTCTTTTCTGAATACATGAATGTGATTTGAATTCACAAGTCACTACCTTTTGGTTGGAGATGGGTGTCATAATCGGTTGAACTATACTCAAATTGATTACTTTTTGTTGGAGATGGATGTCATAATCCGTTGAGCTATACTCAAAGTTGATTGGTAGATTTTTATACGTGCAGTCTTTTATTTTTATTGTAGAATAATATCTTAATTTTACATTATAGTTTAAGTGATAAGAAAACCATGGTGGGGTCACAAATAAGAGATTTATGACTCACATTCCCCACCCATGGATAAGGAGAGAATCCACTCAGCATAATTTTATTGGTTGGCATTTCCTTGACTTGGCTTCACCTCTGTTCTTCCATCTTCTCATCTCATTACACCTAAATTTGCCAAAACCCAACCTTTCCCTCTTCATTCTGCATCTCCCCTACCTGCCAAAGGCCATCAACAGAAACAAGCAAGTCAACTTCAATGGCAGCCACCATGGCTACAATGGCAGTGCTCAGTGTCAAGTGCACAAGCATCAACTCCAGCAAAAACCACACCACCCCAAAGCCTATCACCAACCCCATCTCTCTCCTCTCTCTTCAGAACCTTCCTAAAGAACTAATCTCGTCAAAAGCTAGTCAAAATCCCAACTTATCAACTTTCCTCTCCAGCACAGCCATTGCTGGAGCTGTCTTCTCAGCCTTCAGCTCATCGGATCCTGCCTTTGCAGCCCAGCAAATTGCGGAGATTGCTGCCGAAGGCGACAACCGCGGCTTAGCCCTTTTGCTACCCCTTATCCCGGCCATAGCATGGGTTTTGTTCAACATACTACAGCCAGCACTCAACCAGATCAACAGAATGCGCAGTGACAAGGGTGTGATAATTGGGTTGGGATTAGGGGGGCTGGCTGCATCAGAGTTTATGTACGCACCTGATGCTTCTGCCGCTGAGATCGCCATGATCGCTGATGCTTCCTCAAGTGATGCCAGGGGGCAGCTTCTGCTGTTTGTCATATCACCCGCCATTCTTTGGGTGCTGTACAACATTCTCCAGCCAGCTTTAAATCAACTCAACAGGATGAGGTCCGAGTGACTCCAATTTTTAAAGTGTGATGGCAAACGAATCACCTGTAATTGCAGTTTATGTTAATGAATCTATTTAAAATAACGACCATTGTTTCTCCTATCACCTCGGCCATTAGCTACATCTTTCCACGTATATAAATCTTTGGAATTGGGCTCTCTTTCATACTTTGTATTGGCAACCAGAGAGAGAGCTAGCTGCTTAACATTTTCAACTTCAATCAATATCTAGCCGTACGTAATAATGGGTACAACACGTAAAACATTAAATAAACAGCCTAAACAACGTTCCAAAAGTGCTGAAGTTCGGTAGAGTTTGGTTCCACTGATCATATACTTCAAAATAAGAATTTTCCATAGACTACAGAACAGACCAGCATGGAAACATTATGCAAGCATCCAGTGATGCTCAAGGATTTAATTTCCTTATGAGTTCTCGAGTTCACCAAAATTTATCTGGTATCGTGATAAACTCCATTAACAAACTTAGAACGGGAGGGTTTTTGCGATGCCATCTAGAATATTGCTCCTGGAGAAGTAAGGTGTAACCATGACAATAACGAACTAAAGATTAGCCTGACTGTCTGGAACAAAATCGACAGGCTGGCTTTCAGTATCATCTTGTTGTAATTGCGCAGCTGTGAGCTTTGCCTTCTTATATCTGCTTGAACTTCGAAGGATTGTGTCAAGGGCCATATCGTCAGGGCTTGAACTGTAAAAGATTACCAAACGATTTAGATGAAGATTAAGACCTCAACTAGGAAAGGCAAAATATTGTACCTCAAAGAAACTCTGAAAGAGAATTTTTTTTGTTGGAAGTCAACATGGAAAAACTAGGGAAAACCAAATATACGAGACCCAAAATTACAAAGAAAACATCTTTAACTATGTATTGGGCATATGTAATCTCTCTTTTAGGATCTCCAACAAGAGCATGAACTGCATGCAAACATTCCAAATAATGGGATGGAGTATTTCTGTAAAATTTTTAAATAGAAGCATAGATGAGGAGCTTTGTCTGCAAACCTAAAGCAAATAGATGAACCAAGAAGTCTCTGGACCTATTGCTAAGATATCAGAATTAATTATGTATGTAAAAAAAATGTTAACAATAGGATCTCCAGAAAATTGGTCTTTATTTATTTCCAAGTAGATAAATAGCATCTCGTTCTGTTACTCAAATTATAGAATGGTGGACCAACACGGTTCTTTGATGACACACATATGAGAAACAAAATCGTGAAGGCAAGAAAATCTGGAAAAAAATAAACAACTTCAGGGCAGCAGATGCTATCATATTTAAGATGTCTTCATTCAGGAAAGACAAGCAACGTCATTTTCATAATTAACTTACTCTTTCTTTCTAATGCTTCTCCTACGGATGCTCTCTCTTTCAATAGAATCAACAGAACCTGAAGAAAATTTTATTCAGTAGCAAAACGTTAGCTATAAGAAGCAGATAACATGATTGCATAAAGAAAAAACGAGGGGAGAGCCCAAAAGTTTAATAAACTCTTTCAGTTATCTTAAAAGCAGCAGGGATGACATAAATGCAAAGCAATATAATCTCAACATGGCTAAAAATCAACTACCATTTTCTGATAAGTTGATGTTACCATTGCTTTCACCATCTGAGAAGTCAGATGACAGTGAATTATCTGGAGATCTGATACTAACATCTGAATCGGCAATTCCACCTTCATCCTCAGAACTATCACTGCTGGCATCCTTAAATATGCCTCCTGATGTAGCCAACAAGTTCCTTCGTTCTGATCGAGTAGCATCTTTACTTCCATTTTGAGAAGATTTTCGTCCGCCCACAGGATTGCCAGATTGGTGTCCCATATGCTTTTGATCCTGGTAAACCATACTTGATGAATTTTTCAAGCTCGATCTTGTTCTTGGTACAGCAGAAGTTTCACTGTTTTTCTCGGTACTGTCCCAAGAAGAATCGACAGTATTTGCCCTTACCCTAGCTGCTTTGTTAGAGTTAGGTATTTGCTGTTTATGCTCATTAGAAGGCAGGGATTTTACCCCACCTCTTGAATTTTTTTTTACCTTATTGTCAAAATGAAGCTTCCCATCACGCTTATCCTTTGGTGGTGCTCCATCAAACTTGAGAGAGCTCGAGTTGCTAGTTTGACATTGTCTCCCAGTCTCTGTTTTCTCATCCGACTTCTGTATGTTCTGCATACTTAAAGAGGCCCCAGAAGAGCAGCCATTTGGATATTTCTTTTTTCTTTTAGCTTTGGGCAAAGTATTCACACTCTTCTCTCTACTCAACTTGTCAACATGCAATTTAATAGATTCATCCTGGAGTCCACCTGCACTTTCCTCAATGCCAACTTTATCACTTTCAGAAGGAACTTCAGCGCGACTATCAACATTATTAGCAGTACCATCTTTAGCAGTGTTGCTACATATATTTGCTTCAAGACACCTCCCTTCATAATTGCCTTCAGAAACTTGAAGTAGAGTTTGGGAGGATCCAACTATCCTAGACTTCTTGCAAATGCTAGGAGGAGGACTACTTTCAACCTCAGAAAACAGTGTAGAGTCCAAATTTGCTTCTTCAATATCATTCCTTGGCGACTTAGTTTTCTTTGCTGCTACAGACACAGATTTTACTTCCCTATTACTTCTATTTGATAGCAATGAATCCTCATTACCTATATTTCCTGCTTGAAGATATGACGTACTTTTCACTGAAGTCGCAGGTCTCTTCTTAATTTTCACTCTCACCTGCCCATCCACGTTTTCTGTTCCTGCTTCAGTTTTGTTAATTTTCTGCGAAGGTTCCACCTCACTTATATATTCTCCATCTATGTCTATGTTCCTAACAGTAGGCAATATAGAAGCGCTAGTTGTGTTTTCTCCCTTCATTAGAGAAACATTGCTTTCTACCATCTCAGCTTTACTACTGGAATTATCACCTAATGTAATACTATGAAGCTCAGTTGAAGGAATATCATATTCAGAATCTCTATCGCCTGTTGTGACTAAATTAGTCCGTCTTCCTTCAGCTAAATCCCTAGACTTTTTAGTCTTCTTTGTCTTACTATGCTTGGTGCTTTCAGCAGTTCCCTTTAAATGCACTAATTTAGAAATATGAGTAGCTTGAACGTTAGTGTCAGTACCATCCCAGATTGATGAGTGGCAGTTTTCTACCATTGTAGCTTTTGTATCAGTGTTCTGCATAGAATCTCTTTCCTCTGGAATGGCAACAATCTGTCCAGTTTTGCACGTCAGATGATTGCTTTGAACATTATTGGCATCCTCAGATGTACAAATACTTCTCTGAAGATCAGTAGGGTCATGAATTTTAAAGGCAGCATCATTTGAATCTGTCATTCTTTTTACTCCTAACGCAGCTTTATCAGACACATCCCTTATGCTTTCCAGATCGCCAAGTTCCATGTTCTTATCACCACCTACAAGAAGAATATGAATCAATATCAGAACCCATCATTTTTTGGACTAGTTTGCAAAGCTCTAAACATGATCTTTCGTGTTCATGTAATATACAACCACGTGCACACACAAATAATGCTAAAATAATGTCCGAGGAAAAACGTACAGGACTCTCCAATCAGGGACGATGCAAAATCTTCTGCAGTTTTACGGATAGAATCATTCTGCCTTTCCCTTACAGATGTTCCTAAGCAATCAGGAATTGATGCCGCCTCAATATCTTGACTGGGGACAGTTGTTATATCAGATTCTCGACTTGCATCCTGTTGGTCCCCTACTCTAGATGAAATCAAACCAACAGCTTGCTTTGGATAACCAGACAACTTCTTTTTCCTTTTATTTTTCTTCTTCACATCACTTGAACCAGTTTCTAGCAGGCAGGCATCAGGTTCAGTAGATAGACTACCTAAGACAACTTTTGCAGTTTGTTTGTTATCTGATAGGTATTCTGAAGTGACCTTAGGTGTAGATGTCACTTTACTAGAATCAGAAACCAAATCTCTATTTCCTTCCCCATTCACTACTCCACTCCTCGTTTTAATCTTTTGCATTTTTTTCACAGTAGACCCAACTTGTGCAGCTACTTCTGAAGAATTATCCATCAGGTGAATTGCCTTTTTAGATTTATCATTTCTGCTATCAACTTCAAGTTTCTCAGATAAATTATACTTTCGCTTGATTCCATGTTCAGATCCATCATGTGTATTAGAAGATGAAATATGACCAGGTTCACCGGCATTGGATTTACTTTCCATCATCGGGAGATTGGAAACTTCATTAGGTGCATAATCTCTGGATTTTTCACAAGATCCAACGACTTGCTGCAATGGATTTTGATTATCAGCACTGGTATGATTAACAACTTCATGTTCATTAATCAATTTTGTTTTTCTCTTCTTACGCTTACGATTCACCTTCACATCATGCAAAGTTTCCAATGTCCTGTTAAGGCCTTCACAACCATTCATTGTCCTGCTCGGTTGATCTTTGCTGCAATTTTCAACAGAATGAGTAACTTCTACCTTCTTAACCATTAAATCTTTTTTACTAGAATGACATGAACCAAAATAGATATCAGTAGGGGTTTTCTCATTGACATATTGTTGAACCGCATTGTCCGGCAATGGTGGAGATTCATTGTTAGGTATTTTTCCACGATGATTATTTCTGGGAAGATTGCTTCCATCAACGGAGTTTTTATCAGCCCTTCTAAAATAAGTTGAAAGATTTCCAGTATTAGGGTCAGTTGAATGACCATCAGCAAGAGAAGCATCAATAGAAAGAAACCAACTGTCGCTGTCGTCGACCCCAACAAATGCGCTTTTCAAATACATGGAGTCAGAAAGGTGATAAAGGTGCCCTCTGCGCTGTACCTGCCAGATTAAGATCCCGTACCTGTAAATAATAAAGACATATATAATCATTGTGCTCACGCATACAGAAGAGTAAATAAGTACCTTTAATGCATGAATTTTTATGTTCCCTAGATGAGAGAAACACAGTGGATGTTCCTTCTCTATTTTCTCTGCGTGCAAAAGAATCAAAGTGTCATTTAAATGTGAAGTTATAAACCATGAGAACGCTAATAATGAAGGGAGGAAAAAGAAAAATACAATCATGTCAGATAGATAGGTAGGTAGGATTTAGTGAAAATTCCGACTCAAATGCGCTTGAAGAAAGAAAACAGTAGTAATAATAGAGCAGAAGAATTGGTATTAAGTACTGTTGAATAGGAATGGAAGAACTTGCCAACAAAATTTCATTATAAAAAATCCACTCGGTGATTAGAGCTTGACTTTGAAATCCAGGGGCATTTAACCTGAAACTCCCTCCCCCTCCCCATTCCCTACTCGTCTTTTAAAAGTCAAAACATTTGCACAGAGGAGTACTTGTATCACGCATGCTTCAATGACTGAATGACCTTTGAAACTCTTCTAGAAATCCCTATCCTACCCCTATCAAGTTGAGAGGTAAAGAAGTCAAAGAAACTTGTGCATTCATATGCTTTTGCACTATGAATGTCTCATAGTGGAAAGATTTAGAGATCATAAAGGGTGGGATAGGGAATTGAGGCATTCTAGCCTAACATACTCCAGTTAGTGGGTCGAGATAGGGTGGGAGTGAGGTAGAGGAAGCAGAGTAAGCAGTTGAGTGGCTATCCAACCATTCAATCAGCTATGAAGGGAGGTTTCAACAAGCGATGCAAAACTTCGGTAGGGATCTCAGACAACAGTAAAGAGAACTTCAAATGACCATAGGAATAAAATCTCAGCTCAAAACTCCTTGACATGAAAATATAGCTGTCATGCTTCCAAAAAAACGCTCCAAAATACCGCAGCCTTCGCATCCCAAATAATTCGAAAGTCATTCAAACAAATAACTAGCTTCGTGCGCCAGCTTTCCCCCAGAAATTTAACTCAATCAATCAAACGATTCTACACTGATCATCACTGCAAAGATAAGCTCTACAATAGTACACCCGCGAAAAGAAAAGAAGGGGAAGAAAAATAAAAAGGAGATAGCAGAAGTTACCTTTGACATCGGAGACGGAATCGCCGTCTGAGACGGCCATCGCCAAGTGAGTGTCGAGGCTGGTGTCGATGAAAACAATATTGCGAGACGCCGCAGCGTCGGGGGAACCCGGTGTCGTCATTGCATTCAATTCAATGCTCGAAATAGAACTCTAACTACAAGCGAAAGTGATGAGAAACGTTCTTCTAAAGCTTATTTCTCGTCCTCTCCGGCCGTTCCTTGACATAAACACAGAACAGAACACAAGGAGAGAGCCGCAATGAAGCGGCGACGGCGAGCAGGTGGCCGGAGCGAGGAAGATGGTTTTAAGATAAATGGAATTATGGAAGGCCTCCACTTGCCTTGTAGCGGGAATGTTGAACACCATGTTACCAACGTCTCCGACAGTCCAACTTGGCCCATTCCTTCAAATGGGCCAAAACTAACTCATAGCCCAATTAGAATATTCGCTGACCCGTCTGACCCATTTCAAATGGGCCGAAACGAATTCAGAGCCCAATTTGAATATTCTGCTGGCCAGCTTTCCCATTTCAAATCGGCCCAAAGTGAACATGTGCGTACAAATCCCTCGCAGAAATCACGCCCAATAGCTTGGCATTATCTTAATCTTTTGAGAGTGCCACAGCTACTTTTTTTTTTGAGAAAAGTACATTTTTCTCTCTACTGTACTGCCTGATAAGTTCTCTATTAAAATCTCAAGATTCGAATGTCGATAATTTGGTCTCCAACCCAAATAATATGATAAAACTTCCTGAATTGTTATTTTTTAAATATCATTAAAACTTATAATATCTACATTTAAAAGATCCCAAACATGGCTGATATCAAATTTGTTAATGTATTAACAGAATGAGAGTATAACAAAACCTGCCACAACAACAAAACTTAATCCATTTCTCAAAAGATTAATTGTTCTTTTCCATTTATCTTAGAACTCAATGACACACTAGTACAACCTGACATATTTTGGTCGATAAGTAAAGTCGTTTGTTATTTTCCTTTCTCAAAAAGAAAATTGAAAAGGCTAACCTTAAATTGAAGAAATATATCGAAAGATCATCAAAGGAGAATGAAACTCCAAACATTCAATCTATCATGCTAGTGTTTCAATCCTCAACAAAGTAGCTGACACTAAGGAGAAAGGTTCTTTTTTCTCCAGAAATTAGAACTACAAATCTTCCTACTCTTTCTTAGAGTCTTTGAGTTGTCCTCTCTTTCTGATACCAAGGCAAAACTTCAGGCGCCAAGAATCAACAACAGACTCCGGGAACGAGTACGCCAAACCCCAAAGAAGTTGATGGGGCCAATAAGGTGTGCAGCGAGGCTCATACCCAATCCAGCGGAGAGCTGCTGCTGCATATCCATTTGTTGAAGGAACGAAAAAGGATGATCTTCGAATAGACGCCATCTTTGTAGCAACATATAACGGGACCTGCATTGACAAATTTCATTAAATGAAGGCTTAACAGATTTCCCATGCCTTCCTTTTGTTTTACAAAGCCGCTCTCTAAATATACAACACGTGAGATAAAAGACAATCAATCAACTGCAGTAGAAAACTAATATGCTTTCATGCATCATGAACTTGGAAATCAGAGAAAAATGCAAATGACAACCAACAAACTTTTGGGCGGGAGCAATTGCGTCTGGATATAGGGGAGCAAAGCTCTCGAATGGCAGAGGTATGATACAGCATACCAAGGGATAAACCTATCGACTTTACTTTAGTTGGAAAACAGAAGAATGTAGAAAAATTGTCAAGCCATTAGAATTTCTATACATCTGTAATATTCACTGTGCGCTACACAATCTTATAAGTAGAATTTTGATTTCTGCTTCACAAAAATTTCCATGTTTTCCCATTGCTTGGAAATTTATCATCGTTTTTCCTAAGTCCTATGCCAGAAGGTCATTCAACTTTTATTTCCATTTTACAGCTTTTCATAACTATAGATCATAGAGCCGCAGAAGAAGTATTCAACGACTACAAGATAGAGGTAAAAAATTGATCTTCACCATTGTTTTAGACTGGTCAGTGAAAGAGAGAGAGTCTTGTTTCACCGTTGTTTGGAATCACCAAGTAAGTGAGTTCTGGATGATTTTTTAGAACAGTGTTTATAATTGAGACTTGAAAACAACCACTCATTAAGTCATGTAGAACTCATTCCTAGTTTGGTACAGCTCGTGAAAGTTATGTTTTGATGTGAACTACTTTTCCAACCTAACACTTTAAGAAATAGCAGTTATTAAATGTTCTATGCCAAATTTTCATAAGTACTTTTAGCCTAACCTGTTAAAGAGTTTGAAAAGTAGTTTTAAAGAACTAAAAGAACTTTTCACCATCAAGTCATATCGAACTCCCACTACATCTAGCTCATTGACTCACTCTAATAAAACAGCCTCCACATCTCAATCTCAACCTGAAACCAAATACAAGAGATATTACCTGACATTGCACATCAATTCCACTCTTCTTGTACTCAACATACAGGCACCTCGAGAATTGGTCAATGTACCTGGAATTACAATACTCATCATCCTTCCAGCAAGATTCAACATATCGTGTAGGAAACATATATAAGCTATGCATAAACGAATATGAACTTGAAGAAAGGGGTCTTACGCTTTAGTGGCGGCGTAGACGGCGTAGAGTGGATCCGAGGGAATGACAATGGCAGCGCCAGAACCAATATTAACTATGGCGCCTCTCTTCCTCTTGAGCATTCCAGGCAAAACAGCTTGAGTCACCTTGGTGGTGCCCTCGACATTGACCTTGATTAGGTTTTCCAGAAGCTCCTCATCCACCTCGTGAAAATACCTCCCATACGGATACGAAACCCCCACGTTGTTAATCAAAACCCCCACATCCAACCCTTCGACGGCTTCGCCGATCCTCTTAATGCCTTCGGCAAGGTCGCCGGAGAAATCGACGACGACGTTCTTGATCTGGACGCTGCCGTACTTCGCGACGATTGAATCCGAGACGTCCTTGAGCTTGTCAGGGTTTCGGCCCACCAAAATCAGATTGAGCCCTTTGCGGGCCAATTGGAACGCGAAACCCTTACCGATTCCGTCAGTGGGACCAGTGACGAGCGCCCAGGACCCGTATTTCTTGAGGTTCTTCGGGGGTCTGAGGAAATTGACATAGATCCATTTCAGAAAAATTAAAGAGAATTTGAGAGCCGAGAGAGAACCCAGTGCAAAGAGTAAGCAAACCCAGAGTGGCTGAGATCTAAGCTGCTCGACTAATTCAAGCTCCATCTTGGAAGAGCTTTGGTTGGAAGATTTTGGGGTCGAGAAATGCGGGATTTATAGGAACCCACGTATAAAACAAGAACAAAACGAAGCAGAAGCAGCTATAAAAGAAGGAAAAGAAAAAGATGAAGGGGTTTTCATTTATGGAAACAGTTGACGGGTCGCTGAAGGTAGATGAGCTAACCACCTCATTTAAAATTTTACCATTGGCCATGGAGTTTTTAGCGTTGTAGGAGGCGATACAGCACAGGCTACAAGCAAAAGAAAATTCTGCGTTCTATCTTTTTTTCCTTTTGCGATGTTTTCCAAGTATATCTCCAGCCCAAAAACATTGCAACAAATAGAGAGGAAAGATTCATCCTCTCAATCCTAAAAAATAAGGGACATATCTCAATTACTTCGGTACACTTATTAATAGATTATTTTACGGTTTTAATTGCAGAAAAATATCTCAATTACTTCGGTACACTTATTAATAGATTATTTTACGGTTTTAATTGCAGAAAAATATCTCAATTACCTCGGTACACTTATTAATAGATTATTTTACGGTTTTAATTGCAGAAAAATATTACTTTTACCATGCTTAAGTTTATTATTACATTGTCAAATCGAGTATAGCTCAAATGGTTAAGGYCTCTATTTGTTTTGAGATGGAAAATATTAATAATTCAAATATAGCATAAGTATATTTTTCTTAGTGTATTTTAGATTTGGATTATGCTATTTTTTAGAATTTTCAAATTTGATGTTATAGTTAAATATACATATTTATTTTATACTCTTTATATAAGTAACTCTAAAAACTATATATCAGCTAAAATTTACCAATTTAGCATCAATTATCTAATGCATTGAATCATTAATATTTAACAATGGGATTATGATTTTTTTTATTATTATTATTTTGGCAAAAGTTAGGTATATATATATTAAGGGAAAAAGCATGATCTTCGCCTCGAGATCAAGGTACAAAAGAAACAAAGAGATGACTTGTCGTAAAAAAAAATTGACAAAACACCACCCTGAAACACAACAACAAAAAAACACAACATACATCCGAAATTAGAAGAAAAAAAAGGAACTCTGTTATTAAAATAAATCTAAACATATTTTATAAAGGTTTGAGATATAGAACGAACATTATTCTTTCAAGTGGTAGTACGAGTATAAACCTCACTATGAAACAATAGGTAAAATAACTAAAGCATAACAAGAGACACCACTATGAATTCTAGAATTACGTTATATCTAAATATGACATATAGAGGCGACCCAAACAATCATTCATACTCTACGATGTGGGTAAATAATCTCTACTAATACAACAATTACACTAGCTTTGTATCTTATAATCAAATACGATGTTAGGAACTTGTTGATGCATTCATACCACTCCCAAAAAAAAAATTGCTAGAATATATCCTAAAAAAATAGATGGTACGAGTCTCAACCTCGTCGATATCTATAAATAATTAATTTTATGTTGGTGGGAAAATTTTCTTTTAGGTACTGTGTGACTATATATAGATATAGAGAGAGAATAGTGTACTATTTTGTTTCGGAAGGAAATTTGAAAATTGAAATATATAAATCTTAGTGACATAATTATAAAATTGAATTATCAGGTATGGCCTATTGAATAAGTTTTGGCACAGCCAATCACTAAGTATGGTAGGTGAGGGGCTTGCCAACCAATTAGTTAAACAAACCATCATCCTCCGAGCTGCCACCGGCCGCCCTCTCAAATTAAAAGCGATGGCCGCCGGCGTCCCGTCTCAATCATTTTGATTTCCATGAAAATACATATTTTTTTGCAACTGCCACGTGTTTGTAGAAGTGTTCTTCAAAAAAGTGAAAAAATTTCAACTACCTATATTTTGGTCCAACTCAAAAATAGTTGTTACTGGTTTGAATTTCTATTTACAACAAAGGATAGTGATCAAACTCACAACTTCTTGATTAGAGATATATGTCAATTATTATTTAACTATATTCGTTTTAATAATATTTTCATATTGTGATTAAACTCAAAAAAGAATAAAAAATAAAAAATACTACACGTAAGAGGTATGACTTGGGGCCGTGCAAGGCTTCACCATCTTCAAGGAAGGGCCCTCACTCTGATGGTCGTGCCTCCCCTCAAGGGTCATGCCTCGTGGCATAGCCCATCCGGTGAGCATGGCTATCGTGGTCGCGCCTCCCTCAAAAGGTGCTCGACCCATGTAACCTACACGGCCTAAGTGGCTCACCCTCTCCATGACCAGCAAACCACAACCAAAAAGTGGACTCTGGCTCGTGCACTTGCCATTTTGGTAGCACCATTCCACAGCACTGCAGCCCTTGTCTACTTACAAGTTACAAGTCACGCCGCACCATGACGTCACATGCAAACTTGGTCCTTGAGTTTGTTTGGTCCCCAAGTTTGTTGGGAGAAGTAAGTTAAAAATCTCCATAAATATAGGGTCTCCAGAAAATAGAAGTACGGAATATACCCCACGACACCCAACTTCCTAGTGTATACCAGTACCTCGTTGGCATTAGCTCATTTTTTCTTTGGACAAATCATCTTCGACCCAGTAGTACGAGTGAAGAATATATCTTTTCTTTATTCACAACCTATTGAGTCAAATTCGGAACGCTCGATTCAATTAACCTTACAATTTTACACTTTACACAACATTTTGATGTATCTTATCCATAAAGTTATATTCGAATGAGTATGTAAAATCACTCCTCTATTTAAAATAAAAGTGTATATAAATAATAATGATAATTTAATAAAATATTCTCCAGCCATTTATAATTTGAAATTCGAAGATTATAGCATCTCAATTGTAAGTTAAAATTCTCTCTTTCCAAATGTAATAACTCTAGACAAGGTAGAATGAAGACATTCTTTATTTTCTTTACTGCAATCTAAGGACATTAATGAAACACGGCGGAAATAAATGATCGCTTATAGATTTCTAACAAATAAACATAAGGGTCTATTGCTTTAAAGTTTTCCTACTTTTAACATATGGAAAAATTTAATAATGTCTTTTTAACTATTTCACTATTTTTTTTTTCCTTTTTAATACAATAAGTGGGGGTGAGAGATTCAAACTAATGACTTATTGGTCAAATACAAGTGTCAAATACCGCTAAATTAAGTTCATGCTTGGCTATTGAACTAATAGAATCCTCAAACTATACATTTTTTTCTATGAACAATAGAATCCTCAAACTAAGTAGGTCTGGGGAGGTAGATATGTCCAACAAACTCTAATTTGTTATTTTAATTAGCTTATAAATATGAAAAAGAAAAAACTGTCCATTTATAATAAATTCGCCATATCTACTTAATACAAGCAAAATATCTATTAACCAAGATATTATTTATCATCTTGATCACTCTTGATCTTCACGATTCTCCAAAGACCTTGATTCAGAGCACCACAGAATTCCTCCAACCAGGTTATTCAATGCATGAGAAGCCATCGGCACAACGACGCTAGCGGACTCGATAGTCGCATAACCATAAGCAAGTCCAACAAGAGTTGCCCTGAGAAAAAGAAATATATATTGGATAAAACTTTCAGAACAAGAAGAATCAAAATTTTGTTTTCAAGAGTCAAAAACAGTTTTTTCTGTTTACACCATTTATATACAACACCTGTGTTATATATATATTACAACAGAGAAATCAGCAGTACAAGAGCAAAAGCAAACTCTGGCTCAAGTGGGATGGAAGGTAGTGTAAAAGGAAATAACAAGAAAAAGTGAGCTATTTTAACTATCAACCTATTCCAAGAGCAAGAGCATATGAATTATGCAGTTAAAAGGATCTAATTCATGATGCTGAGGATAGAATTTATACATCAAGCACATCATATGGAGTTCAGATAGAGATATGGATACCATATTGCAAATGAATATTTCCGGCCGCCACCCAAGTGTAGAACGCCAAATATGGCAGCTGTCACCATGACACTCGCCCAGTTGAATCCCAAGAGTGGTATCAACGCGCCACGGAAAAGCAGTTCCTGTACCCAGAGAGGCATATGCTGTTACTTGAAACATTGCAAGTAAATGTAGAAGCAAGGATTCATGTTTCGGGAGTGAGAGCAACCAATAGATCGAGAAGTAAACAAAAAACGTGGTGATGTACTTTGTTCACCTCGCTAATCCCGGGCAAAAAGGCAACTACTGTATAATCTATAGGTTGAAGTGAAGTGAGCACCTGCATTGAAAGTTGGAGTATTTTCAAATGCTAGAACTCAACATTGATAAGTTGGCCGTTGACAAAAATTTTCAGCTCTTGCTGCCTCTAGATTTACAGATAAAAGCGTTAACCAGCTACCTGTCGATTAGCTGCTTCACTAGACTCGGCAAAGTCTGGCCATATCTTCAACAGTATATATCGGGATGAAGATATTAGAACAACCAGTCCTGTAATCAACTGAAGTTGCCTCATCTCAAAACTAACTGTCCAGAATGGAGTACAGAAGAGATGGATGACAGCCATTTAGTTCACAGCTACTAAATCAAAAAGAATTAAGGAAACAGGGACATTGTGATTCCACATTCTTAGCCATTTGTCCAGAGCAGAAATGGTTATATCTTCAAAAGAAAATTAGTGAAAAGAAATCTAGAATTTGTTCACATGGTAATATTTTTTAGCAATCAATGAGATGATAAAAATGACTCGTACACCTGTAAATATTAGAGCCAACCAAGATTTAGAGTTTTACTAGAGATAAGGAAGCAAGAACTTTATTTCCAGGATGTTAATGAACATTGAGAGGGCTATGTTCGACAGTAAATTAATAAGTTAGTTCATGAAATTCTTTATAACTAACCTATAATCAATATCAGCTAGAGGTTCTTTTGCTTCAGCAGTCTTTTGGGAGGGACATTCTTTCTCTTCAAGAGGAATAGTAAATTAGCAAGAAGGGAGAAATGAACTTGGAAGTCCTACATGATACTTCCGAGGTGCAGTCAATCACTGGCAGTCCCTCTATCGATGCAACATGAGATACCTGAAACATACAACACCGAAACAGATCTTAGAATGCATTTCTTCATCTCTCAAGATCAAGAAAATGTCATCCATACTTCCATTATCTATCAATACGTTAAGAAACTACTTGTCACCACAAAGACAAGTAATCACAGTCGCAAAAGAAAACTACAGCTACAGCATAATGAATATGTAAACTTTTAATTTTGTCTCCTCAAATCGAGAATGGAAAAATATCATTCAAAAAGAGATTTCAGATGGGTACACATCTTTTTGCCACAATGATATTAAAGAATAGGACTGATGACCAAATCCGATTTTGCTTTCAGTTTGCAAGTGCTGTTGATAAACTCATATTCCACTTTCCCTATTTTATTAGAACAACTATCCTAAATCAAGAAATGAACAGCGCTAAAATAATATATGATGAACATAAAAGTTTCTGTTGCCTAAGTATGCATAACCTGTCGAATTATTACACCCAAAGCAGCAATCAAACCAGAAGTAATTGTGCAAGCCTGAAGCACAGAACTCCTTGAGGAGATATTATTCAAGCTGTTCTTGGGTGAACTATCAGAAGAGTTCATCTTCACATCATCAGCATTCTCATCAGCAGAAGGGGACGTTTCAGAAACTTCCTCGCCTTTTCTTTCCAATTTCCTCGCGGACTTCCGCCTTGCGTAAACCATTGGCTTTACGTTAGACCCCTGCATACAAAGGAAAAGGCTCCTTTCTTAAAAGTTCATAAACGCATAATCAGATCAAACATACATTGTAAACCAAAATTGGAAATCTCACACTGCATAATCCTGTGGGGAAATCCCTTTGTATTTCGCAGAGGCCAATACCCTTCCTACTCGTACCTACGAACACACAGTCACTTATGAGCCATTAACAGAAGGATGTAATCTTCTTTACAAATGAAATAAACAAGGCGCAATTAGTTCAAGAATATATGTTTTGTGGAAGAATAGGAGAGACCCCAAAAGTTGAAATCAAGTTACGGGCATACCCATGAAAGTAGATTTCCTCCATACAAATGGAATGGAGGTAGAAGCGGTGTTCGATGATGTGCATCGACAGTTGATAGTGAGCAAATTCATAACGGATTTAAGTTTCCAAATCCGGATGAGGTTGAACTGAAGTGAACTGGGTTCGTCGATTGATCGTCCACTTGAGGATAAATGATGAAGAAAATAGCAGAAACATCAGCCAAACCCAAAAGGATACACAAAAAAGAAAAAAAATTAAAATAAAACAAAAATAAAATCGGGATAGTGGCATTTTTAACAAGTAATTTTCAGTTTTTTTTTTTTTGTTTTGTTGTTACAACGTAGCCTTTTTAGTGCTAGCTAAACGTAAAGTAATGGTTTTTGTGCAACATTGAAAGGGTCCTGATGTAGCGGGATCGTTCAATTGTTACAACCTCTAAAAGAACCTCTTTCACTAAGTAGTGCAAATTTTTCCCTTTTTATAATGGCTTCAATGGCTAGATTTATGTTAAGTCTGGTCGCTCGGGCCGTTGTACCTTTTGATTATGGTATGGTATTGTCAGATCYGAACATAGACTACTTTATTTGTTTGTCATATCTTCGCTAGGTATTTATAGAATTATTATAGTGGGTTGGTCTAGTAATTAGGGGGCGGCCGTTCGGTCGCCTATAATACTATAACCAATAGGTCAAAAATGGGTTTGTGCCGCAGGTGTTGAACGGGAAAATTCGGGTTGGTATTCTTTTTAATAAAATCAAAATCGAAAGATTAGGGAATTACCATATCTATCATATAGACTATCCTTGAAAATAATTATAGATATTWTATTTGAAATAATGAAATATTTCAAATAATAATTTTAAAAATTTAGGTATCAAAAATCTTTTTCACAAAAATATAAATAAAACGATAAAAATACATAATAAAAATACATACATATCAGCATTTTCTGCCTAGTTTATTTAACTTAAGAGACTCAATAATSTTTCCCTAAAATAAAGTGAAAATATGAGGGATTCGATTTCACAATCTCTTGATTGGAGATATATACCAATTATCGCTAGTTTGGTTCATTCTGACCAATTTTTCTTTCTTAGTTAAATTTTAACATCAATAAAAAAATACAAAAACTTTTAGAATTATTTTTATTGATATATCTAGAGTTTTTTTAGTACAGCCAACAAGTTTTAAATGTTGATGTCGATGGAAATGTCGAGTTCTCAATTTCAGGGAAATATCGATAAAATGTCGACGTCGATGGATATTTCTATAAAATTTATAAAAATTAAAAAATAATAAAAAATATTTAAATTAACAAATAAATATTTTCCCATTTCTAATAATTATAATTATATATATATATATATATATATATTACATAAAGTGACATTTTGTTGATATTTTTCATATTTTATCAATTTTCTTCTACTATAATGGAAATGTCGATTCACCCCTCATGTCGATATCGAACCTATGAAAACATGGATATATCGATGGAAATGTCGACGTATCGACGGATATTTAGAATCATGAGTACAACACATATAAGAATGGGAGATTCAACCTCTTATTTCTATAATACATTAATTGTTGAGCTATACCCTATTCGGTATATCTATGGGTATCTATTTTATAACAATAAAAAGTTATTTTTATTTATATTTTGGATTAAATTAAAAATTAAAACAAGAAATCACTTTGTTGTTTTTAAAATAAACAATAATAGCTGTTAGATGCTTAAATTTTTTTGATAAAATAAAAAGGAAAAACGAAATGTGAATGTTGTCCAATTCAATTTCATATTTGATATGTTTATATTTGTATTTTTCAATAGGTATCTTATTTAATTTGTAATATATTACACTGTACTGCAGATGTCAGTATCGGATCTGTTTTTATCTCTTAATTTTTGTACTGTTTTCCCATTCTTTTTATTGTTAGATTATTTATTATATAAAATATATTTTAATAAGTAAATAACTACGTTTTCCCATATAATTACCAAATGCACTTAATAATTTTCAACAATTTTACATATTCTTATTTTTAAAGTGAAAATTTACCAGTTCCTATTATGAACTTATTCAAAAGTAAATACATACAATTTAATAATTTGTTTAGCTCAATAATATGTGAAGATGTGAAGGTAGAGATTCGGTATTTTGATTAATGGTTTAACTAAACCAATTAAACTATATTAAAATTGATATAAAATTAATGTATGAGTCAGCATAAAATAAAATTTAGCATATATAATTATATGTGAGTCAACCCAACATAAAACAAAACATATAATAAAAATTAGGTGGATTGTAAAGTTTTTATTCAAATACAAATGGGGTGGGATATGCAAGTCTTGAGTTCATTTATCTATTTAATTTTCCCTTTTCGGTGGGGTTGCCTTCTTATGCATATACTCCAAAGCAGAAGATGTATGATAAAAGAGGTCCTTTTCAACTTTTTGTTGGGCTGCCACTCTATTTAATAATAATAAGTAAAATTGAGAGAGACCAAGATTAAAAAAGTGATTATCTCAAGCCATCCAACTAACGAATACCAATTAGTTTAGATTATCTATCTTAGAATAAAATTTTATACTGTAATTGCTTAAGAAAAAAAGGAACAGAGTAAATTTTTATCCTTTAAAGAGTGGGTGTATCATTTTTTACCATAGATATTAAACTTGGATGGATAGGTGTTACAATATTACCTTAAATTTATCAAAACGAGTATAGTTCAGCGGCAATTGACATATGTCTGTGAGTTCGATCTCTCACCCCACATGCTGTACTAAAAATATTTTACTTTAAATTTAATAAATAGTACAATAAAATATAGGTTCACTAGAAAATTAAAAGGATTTAGAGAGAAACAACATTCGAGTTATTTTTCTTTAATCTCTATACTTTAAAAAGTAACTATTTTGATCTATATTTTCAAAATTTTAACACAAGTTCTACACAATATAAATCTTATAGTATAAAGTCATTATTACATTTCAAAAATATATATTTGAACATAACGTCATATTTAAAATAAAATAAAGAGAAAAAAGTAGTTACTTTTTAAAAGTATAGGTAAAAAACAAAATTTTTGAAAGTACACGAATTAAAATGACCAATTTAAAAGTACCAGAAACAATATAATATTTTAACATTAGCCAAACTTATTTTTATGCCTTTGCCAAAAAAAAAGAAAAAGAAAGAAAAAAAAAGTACTTTTTTTTTATTTATAATTAATGCATTTGAAGAATATTTACTTTTTGTTAAAATGAGTAAAAACTAAACGGAAAGTAAACATTGCTACTTTTATTTAAATTTTGGGTTCAAACTTCAATTTGATAAAATTAAAAGTTAAATATAAAAATTAATATACACTGTCGATAACCTCTAATCTTTTTTTCTTTTTAAAAAAAAAAAAACCTCTAATCTTTTTTCTTAAGCAAATTGTATGTCTCATCTTTACCAAGACGACATACATGAGACTTATATCTTGTCTTTATCAAAATGAAGTACATAGAGACTTAAAGTTAAAAAATGTGATTTTTTTTTTTTGCATGTCCATTAAAAATGTCATACTTTGATGATGGTATGTTTCCATTTTGGGGTATGAAATCAATATTTGGTATGTGAATGAGGATAAGAACCATATTAATATAATTTGGATTGATAGGGAAAGTATGAAATTGAAAAACTTGAAAAATAAGAGTAGATAACAAAATAAATGGAATTTTAAAACCTAACTGCATTCATCCATGATACAACATTAGGTTGGTTAATCTCAATGATATATTTATAGCATCAAATTATTATTCTTGTATTTTGAACTATTTATCAAGACTCTATTTGATAATGATTTTGTATTTCTTTAATTTGCTTCTGACTTTTGAGAGAGTTTTTAAAATTTAAGCTAAAACTTTAAAACTCAAATAGAACTTTTGGTGAAATTGATGAACCATGCGAACATGTTAGATCTGTGAGATAGAAGGCTTGTAGTACCTACTACCGTAGCTGTGCAATGGAGGGAAAAGAAGCAGATGTCAAGTCAATTCAAAAGTCCGTCCCTACAGGAGCATAAACAGAGCGAGCACGTAGGCTAAAAAACGGTTAGGTCATTCTTTAGATCTTTGTTGATTTACCGGTTGATATGGTCCCTAAAACCCAATTAAATGTAGTCTATCAACCCCAAAATTGAGAGTTTTTAAGTAGTTTTTCAAAAAAAAATTATTTAATGGCTAAATATTTTAAAACCTTGATCGACTCGAGAGTTCATGATCTTCAAAACATATTTTTCTAATGGCTATAGTTTGAATTCAATAGTTACCAAAAGATACATACCAAGTGACGATAAAAAGAAAAATTTAAGAAGAAAACATAATTACAGAAAATGATGACTTTTGAATTTTGATTACCTTTTGGAGTAATTTTGGAAAAATGGAACCCAACTGCTCGAGTACAACTGTACAAGTACGAGTAGCGAACAATTTTGAAAAAATTTCAGATAAATTAGGAAAAAGGAGAAAGCATTCATTCCACTCTCAGACTCGGACGCTGTTTACCCCTTCCTTATCGGTAATCGCCGGAGGAGTAAAGCGCTTTTTATACGCGTGCTTTTTCTCCGATCACAAAACCCGATTCTGGAAAAGCGCTTCTTCTTCCAACCAAAGCTGCCGAACCAATTCTCCATAGCTTGCTTTCTGTGGTCGTTTTGCTGAAATTGGGAAATTTCTCTTCTGGGTTGCTTTCTGCGAGCACCTTCTCGAAGAAAGTAACTTCTCTGGGTATCATTTCTAGGTTTCCGATTGAAGGAAAGAGACACGATTTCTCCGATTATGTATTACCGGCTAACGAGGTCTTCGTCTTCTTGTAAAGACTCCATGAAAGTCCTCGAAGAAGATGTACAGCGCGCCAATGCTCTGTTAGTATCCCTTTTACCTTCATTCACTATTGAAGTTCTTCAACCCCAACCCCCCCAATTTTAATCTGATTTGGGTCTGTGAATAGGATTGATTTTGATTGAGCTGTGGTGGGTAGTTTATGTGATCTGTTTGGTTTTTCTAATTATCCAAAATCTGGTTTCTGGGTTTGCAGGGCTGCTGCAATTCCAAGAGCCAAACATGGTTCATATCTCCAGATGAAATTGGTTTACAATCATTTGGCTCCTCTCTTTCTGTTTTTGATGCAATGGGTGGATTGTTCCTGCACTTGTATACTTCCCAGATACCTAAATTTCTTCCACATACTCATTTACAAGGCTGGTCTCTCTTTTTCTTGACTTGTTTAATGATATTTGATGATCTTTTTACAGCAGTGGCTTTGTTCTGTCTCGTGAATCATTATAATCTGTCATTTGCTTTCTTCAGGTTTACACTGATGGAAGACCAAACATATCAGCACATGGAAGAAAGGCAACGATTAAAGATTTCTATGGTACATATTTGCCTTCTAAGAATCTGTTTGGGAGACTGGTTTTCAAAATAGTTCTCTGATGCCATTTAGAAAACTGCTTTCAAGGACTAAAGTTGGGCAGTTAGGGTTTTAGTGCAGTTGAAACACTTCACATACATCCATGATTTTAGGAGGAAGAATATGGGCTGTTCTAAAAAAGCAACTGTCAACAAGAGAGAAGAACCTTTTTCCTTATGCTACTTGTTTGAAATCATTAGGCTCTGTAGATTATGGTATTGATATTGTATGATTCTGAGTTTATGATCTTGTTTTGTTTCTAACAAACTTCTTCTTCAGCCGTTATATTGCCATCCCTTCAACGGCTCCAAGCGAACGTTGACGAGCTGGATAGTGCTATAGACAGGCGTGTCAAGGCCGATAATTCCAACGACAAACGAGCTCAAGGAGATGGAAAACTCTCCAATGGTGATTTAGAGAGAGAAGATGAGTGTGGGATTTGCTTAGAACCTTCCACAAAAATGGTGTTGCCAAATTGCTGCCATTCAATGTGCATCAAATGTTACCACAATTGGTAACTAACCACAAAACCTTCCTAAATAATCTCTTGCCCCTTCTGGCTCTTATGCATTTTCCATGATTACTCCAATGCCTATGCTTTTGAATTCATCATAGGAACACGAGATCGGAATCGTGCCCGTTTTGCCGTGGGAGCTTGAGGAGGATCAAATCAGAGGACTTGTGGGTGCTAACTTGCAGCGAAGATGTGGTTGATGCTGAAAAAGTTTCAAAGGAAGATCTCTCACGGTTCTATCTCTATATAAGCAGCTTGCCAAAAGAATATCCAGATGCACTTTTCTTAGTTTATTACGAATACTTGATTTGAACCAAAATAAACCAATTTCTGTACAGATGACTTGAAACTTGAAAGCCGACCGTTAAATGTAAACAGAGTTCGGTGAGAAAACTTCTCGTTGTATGAAATTAAATGGTTCGTCTTCATCATTTGATATCAAAACAGAAAACTGTATGAAAATGGTTTTCAATTCTTAAGAATTCCAAATTTTCAGTTCTGGAGAAGAATCCAATGTTTGAGATTTATTGTTTGAATCCGTTGGTTTCTCTTCAATGGTGTATTGTCTTTTGGGTGCGTTTTAAATGCTGATAACCTACCAGTACTGATTAAAATAAATGAATTAATCTAACCCTTTAAATAGGGGCACATCAGAATTAATTCCTCTTGCGGTTTGCCCACTTTCTTTCAAGAGAGATAATTTTTAAAAAATGCATATTATTTTTGGGGAAATTCGCCCTATTAAACTAGTCCATTATCTCAAAACTACCCTTTAGTTTGCCTATAAAATATCCATATTTGCAAGCAAGTAGCAAAATTTAATTTTCTATTTTATATTAAAAGTTTGAACTTTATCGTTAATTTGAACCTAGTTCAATTTGATTTCGACGTTTGGTTGCAAAAATCATGTTGGCTTATTGGAAAAATGGTTAATTGTTCCTCAAGGCTGAGTAGAGGTGATTCTCATGGGATTCTTCAACTAAATAATTAAGGTTTAGGTGACCCACTAAATCCTTTTGTTGAATATGGTATGTTGACTTTTTCTGAGTGGTTGACTATTTATGCTTTCAAAATTAGCCCATGCCCAAGTAAATGTAGCAACTATTTATTCAAAATAAAATAAACCTCTACAAAAAAAAAAGGAAAATAATAAATAGTAATGGATATGGGCCGAGTTCGAATGTCATTAAATAAGTTTTCGATGAGTAAGGCCCATCATTTATCGTGGGCTCGGAGGCAACGTACTAATAGGCTGAGTTCTTCAAGCTCGTTGATTCTGGGCCAAATTTTGTAGAACATGGACCATTAGACGGGAAATTGAGCCGTTGGGCCTTTACACAATATTGCTCTTTTATCCTTTGATTTTGAGTTTTTCTTTTCTTTTTATGTCTTTTACTTGTGTCCTCTCGTGACAGATATTTCTAATTCTCCATGTGTTTTGTCAGGAATAGGACTTTTTGGCGTAAGTTGGTTTCATTTTGTTTTTAAAAGAATAAGAAAAGTTTAAAACGAGGCTATACATGGACTGATCCAAATGACTCTAAAGGGTCTGTAACCCGACCAAATCCAGCCCTCCTACTTTTGGGTTGATCATGCAATTGAGTTACTATATAATATATATATATATATATATATATATATATATATTTATGTGTATATATAATCTTTAGAAGGTAAATAAAGAAAAAAAACATTAATTAATTATTAGTTGGATATAAAATAGGGGTTTGAAAAGGCATAGCCAAGGTGAAGAAAGAGACTTAGATTGTAGGCTTAAAAAAGGAAAATTAAGGGAATAATTAAACAGGTAAAGAAAAACAGCTAATAAGGCATATATGATAGAAGAGCATTAGGCAAAACCCATATTCCAACTTTAGATAAACTAATATAAAGGTGACTCCACTTGGAGGAAGTTGCATTAAGTTCATCCTCACAATCCCCTCTTCTTCTTCCTTCTTCTTCTTCCTGTTTTTTTTTTTTTTTTAATTTTTTAATTTTTTCCCCCTCCCTCTCTTTTTCTCTGTAAGTATATTTCTATTTTATTTGACATAAAGAATTTGTTAGTGGGCATTTCCTTTTTAGAGCCATTAAAAGAGAGTTTTCTCTCACTTCAACCCTCTCTCTCTCTCTCTCTCTCTCTCTCTCTCTCTCTCTCTCTCTCTCTATGCTCCACTATCACCAAAAAGTAAAACTTTTAACTCTTTCTTTGTGGGAGTTGAAATTGAAATCTCACTTAATCAACAGTTTCCTTTTTAAATAATTCTTTTTTTTAAAAAAAAATTATGAACTATGGGGTTTTTCATTTAAAATATAGAGCTTGGGTTTGGTTCACTTCCAACCATGTGAGTATGATTATTTTTTGGCAAATAATTAAATTTGGCTAACTTGATGGGATGTTATTTTCTTAAAAAAGAAGAAGCTTTTGCATCTTTCACGCATTGAATTAGTACTTATGCGATGGATTAATTTTTGAATGTCACTTATAAATTACTTTGTTTTTCTTTTTAAGTGGGGATCAGTACTTTAAAACTTTCTCCCACATGGCTTTTGATGATTGTCACTTTGCATATTAATCATCCAACACAATCATGTCCACACACCAATCTCATATCAAATTCAAAAGCCTTACTTCTAATTTCCACTAAACAACTTGATTAATTTATTAACTCATTTTCACTCCATAAATATGTTTGCTCATGACACTCAACAATCTCAAACCAATGGCTTCTAGACAGCACACATTCTTTATTAGTGTTTCGAGAGCTCCTTTTATTCTTTAATCTTTGATCTTTTCGATATTGATATCAATATCGACAGCGAGACAAGGATATTGTTGATAATTTCGTCGATAATCTTGATTTGATTATGTGTTATAATGATAGTTAATTAAGAGTTAAAAGAGTATATAATATAATACATGGGATCAGTGAGAGGGGGAAGCTTTAATTTACTTTCCCAAGTACATAAAGTTGATAATTAATAATATAAAGATGAATTATTGGGCATCCAAACAAACAGACAAGCAAGCAATGGGGTTGTCTTAAAATGCTTCCACTTTTAATTATTTTAAGAGTTTCTTAAAAGACTTATGTGATAAGAACCAATCTAGAGGAGTTTGACTAAATCAACATGTGATCTTTCAATTGGGCATCACCAGAAATGGTCAAAAGGGAAAGGAAAAATAAGTAGGATTCTTACTGTTTGACTTATCTTAATGGCAACTGTTAGTCATCTTCAGGTGATCTTCTGCTTGGCCACTCACTCCTCAGCCTGCCCATTTTGCTTCTTTTGGCCTGACCACTTCTCTTTAAAGCCTAATTTTTTGTCTTTGCCTCCTCAAATGGACTCCACGTGCCTGCACCAACTTTTCATCTATCAATCCCAGTAAACTTCGTGCTGTTTTCCCCATTTCTGTTGGGAGAAAAAGGTTCAAAATCCTGTTCATCTGTTTCCTTCCTCCATCAAAACGGCCCCTTTTTAAAAGTACAGTGACTAAAATAACAAAAAAATAAGAATATAAACAATCGTCTCGATTTAGATGCTATTCATTAGCCATTGTGATTGCCTTTAGCTGAAGGGCAGGCTTTAAGCAGCCATATGTAGTAAAGACTAAAAAGTACAGAAAGGAGATGGAGCTGGTGGCCTATGGCTATATGCCTTTGCCTTTGCTAGCTGATGATGATGAGATTGTTCCTTCTCCATATTCAATAGTAATAATGGATTCCAAATTATTCAATGACAGTACAAAACAATGCAAAAATTTATGGTTCAATTCAAACATGGAAAAATCCCTGCAGGTGACTTGAAGGGGAAAAAAAAGGTTGGATTTCCCACTTGGAATGCAAATGTGCAAAAGGGAATTTAAGTTGGGCAGATAAAAAGGCCTCTCCACCTCCATTTGTTGGTTTGTTGCTCCCACTGTACATTAACTGCTCCCTCCCTGTGCTTGCTAATATATTTCCATTTTTATATACTTTTATTCCTTTTCTGCACTGTCTTTGATTAATTATTAATAGTCATTTCAATGCTTTTGTATCAAAAAAACAAAATATGAAAATTGTGCTTCTACCAAGCATTTCCTTGTAGAGATGCCTTTTTTTTCCCCTCAACTGATATTCTTTCACCTCTTTCATCTGCTGAGGGAGTTACCTTTCCACTTTCCTTTATTTTATTTCCTCTGTTTTTTCCTGCTTAATTTGTAAATATAAACATTCTCTGAATCTTTTGAAGGGAACAGTTAGGCGTTTGTACTAATTGGTTCCTCTCTCTCTCTAAACTTGGGTCATTTTTAAAACCCTGAGAGTTTTGAAGTTTTTAAGGCTCTTTCCCCAAAAACTAACCCCACTGTTCATTTTCTCCTCCCTGACCTCCACCAGAGTTCCATCCAAATGGAAAATGGTTTCTCTTCTCCTAGATGCGATGCGTTTCCTGTTGGGCTTCGTGTTCTTGTCGTTGATGATGACCCAACGTGGCTGAAAATCCTGGAAAAGATGCTCAAGAAGTGCTCTTATGAAGGTTCATTTACAAAAATAAGTCTCTTCCTTTGTTAATTTGTTGCTTGATTTAGGCCTTTAGTCCTACTTCAACTTGTGAGACTGTGAATTGCTTTGCTTTTTCTCAATACGGACTGAAAATGATACAACCCATCAGAAGAAAATAAAAGTTTTTCATTCATATTTAAATTTGATTTGGCAGACTAATCAAAAGTCCATCTGCTACATATCTTTTATGGTAAAACTCAATGATGAACCTTGAAATCTGATATAAATTATATATAGGACAGGGCTTCTCAAGTAAAACCAAGATTTCGTTCTTTGTCAGCACATCTTTTCTCTCCTTCATTCACTTTAGTTTTAAGGCATAGCTGAAGCACTTTGGGTTCTGAAGGAGGAATTCAGTTATAAATATCTTGAAGTTAGTTACTTTATGAATTCTATTCCAACTAGAGCTTGGAAATAAAACTGAAAATGTGTGTTTTTCACTGTATAAGACCAGTTCACTTCATCCCATTTCAGAATTCAGCTTAATTTAGTTGAATCAGATGTTTTTTTTTTCAATATCAGGCTGAAACATTTTCCATCTTGCGTTGCAGTGACAACATGTTGTTTGGCAAGGGAGGCTCTGAACTTGCTTAGGGAGAGAAAAGATGGATATGATATTGTAATCAGCGATGTAAACATGCCCGATATGGATGGTTTTAAACTTCTCGAGCATGTTGGACTCGAAATGGACCTGCCAGTTATCAGTCAGTGCTCTGCCTCTCTACCTTCTTCAACATTGTTTTGAATGCATAGGATGTTCTCTTTTTAGAAGAATCCTCACTTCTGAGATCTAACTTGTGTCTAAGTTCATCTCCCTCTGTGCAGTGATGTCAGTCGACGGAGAAACAAGCAGAGTAATGAAAGGGGTTCAGCATGGGGCTTGTGATTATCTTCTAAAGCCGATACGAATGAAAGAACTTAGGAATATATGGCAGCACGTACTCCGAAAGAAGATACAAGAGGGGAGAGACATTGAAGGCCATGATATTATTGAAGGCATCCATATCCTAAGAAATGGGTCAGACAGATATGATGATAGCCAGTTTCTAAGAGGAGAGGAACTATTTTCAGTGAGGAAAAGAAAAGATGTTGATAAACATGATGACAAAGACTTTGGAGATACTTCTACAAAGAAAGCAAGAGTTGTTTGGTCAGTTGATCTGCATCAAAAATTTGTAAAAGCAGTAAACCAGATAGGTTTTGACAGTAAGTATAGAATAGATCAACTTTCTCTCCTAAAACTTTTCTAATTATTATTTTACAGAGAAATGATACTTTAATGTCTAATTTTGCAGAAGTAGGCCCTAAAAAGATTCTTGATCTGATGAATGTCCCATGGCTGACTAGGGAGAATGTAGCTAGCCACTTGCAGGTTAGCCACATCTACCTTCATTCTTGCTACTGATAGCTAAACAGGAAGCTTCTGTTCTTTTAGGATTTTGATTGAGAACTTTTTGGTGTACAACAGAAATATCGCCTCTATTTGAGTCGGCTGCAGAAAGAAAATGATCCTAAAGCTTGTTTTGTTGTTGGGATGAAACATACTGATTCAAGTTCGAAGGATGGAGATGGCAACTTTGGCCTTCGTAGCTCGTTAGTCGTGCAACAAAATGATGTTACAAATAGCAGCTTCAGTTTTTCAGGTGATAACTTTCTTCTTCAAAATGTAGACTCCATAGGCTGTGAAGTTGATAGGAAAAGGATTGTTCAAGAGCACACATCAGAGCCAAAAAGACCTGCTGCTAGGAGTGTTCCTGAACCAATCAAGACGCGAAGTACGCAGATGAAATTTAATAACTCTTTTGAATCTGAGGGAAAATTTGCAGCATTTGATCCAAACAACCGAACATGTTACCCTTGGGTCGAAGCTCCAGAAATACAGTTCAAACAAGAAAGTAAGCCACTCGTGCATTTAGAAAGAGATTTCAGCCAGTTTCCTCCCAAGGTTTCGCCACATCAAGTTCAAATCGACCAACTACAGTCGATTTCATCCATTAGTTCTGGGCGGTCAGCAACAGAGAAAGATATAGCAAGCTCCATTGAAAGTAAGCCTCCATATTCTGAGGACTGTAGCCAGCAGATTATCCATATAAATCTACCAAAAACTTCAACTGATTCATTTTCAGGCAAGTCTAAGAGTTTTAATGGGATGAATGACCAATTTAAGCCCATTTCAACTACTACCACTCCATTGGGAATGACAGACCAGAATTTCAATCTTAGCTGCAATTCTGATTTGGGAAGTGGGTTACCTAAAACAACCTTTGATGAAGACTTGCAAATTTATTTGCTTCAAGATGTTTGTTATCCAAAGAATCTTGAAGATCAGATTATAGAGTTTCCAGATTACGGCGATCCTGGTATCTTCACTGATGTTCCGCCTCACCTTTACGATGCATTAAGGTACGGGTATGAGTATTCCTATGACCCAACTGAATATCCAGTGATAGATGAAGGCCTATTCATCGCATGATTATGCTATTTACACACTCCCTGTATGCAAGGAAGAATTATGTCTTGCTAATAAGTGAGTTCTCAACTTAATGGATTGGATATTACCTTCCCAACCTATTGGGATTTGGATTTTGAAATGTGTATATAGAAGTAATGAAAACTTTTTCCAGTATAATAACTAATAAGTCAACTTCACATCTTTTTAACCAAAATACATATTAGACTAACTAAAGTTCTACTGATGCCGCAGCCACGATCAGTCAGAGAATGACCCAAAATTAGATGTTTAAATTGATGTTTGTAGTTCTAACGGTTTAACCTCAATGAATGATCCATTATCAACCATGAAATATAAAATTGAGAGGCAAATTTGGCTTGGTGGTCAATCTGTAAGTTTTGGGCATGACAACATTTTTACATATACAGAATATATAAATGTAAACTTGTACAAATCCAGGCAGTATTTGTCATCTTACACCAAAATTTATGCATACTATTAGAAGTATTCCACTAACAATCAGAAAGTGGCCTACAACAAAAGTCAACTTTTTGGTCATTTGAACAGCACCACACCCCCATGACAGAATATAGACAATTTGCTTTCTAAAAACTTTCTTTAGTTTCATGATGTGTAACTATTCAAGTGCATCCAGCTGCTGAGAGAGATTGGTCAACTCTGGATATTTGGAGAAAAATTTTCACAGGCATTCATTTTCTTCCCAAGAGAAGTGACTGATTGAGCGGGGCCTTCGTACCTCTTTCTGACGATGCTCTTGAAATTATTGGAAGTGACTGATGGCCTTCTTGGAGGCAGAGAGCTGATATTCTGGACCCCGCTGCCTGCCGACTTCCTCCCTAATTTGGGCGATCCAGGTCTCGTGATAGGGATCTGTAACACAAGATTAATATATTCTAATGAATAGATAAGAGAATGGTAACGTATACAGAACTCTAGATCACCAGCCACCTAGTATTGCACACTGGCACGGATCTGATACACTTACAAGACAGATAAAATACCTTTTTGATGAAATTGGTAGGTGATTTTGATCCCTGGTTAGAATCTTGATTTTCCTTGGCTTCAAAATTTCTGCTCGGACGTAATTTGGTAATGTCATTCTTCTTTCTTTCCTGTATGGTAGAAGATGATTTCAGTGGTTTTACCATACAAGTTAGACCATTGGTTACAGCGACATGGAGTAGTGGAAGGAATAAATGGCACTTGAAAATAACTAAGGATAAATTCTGCAATTTCGAACTCACTCATTCTGATCAATTATTAATTTAGGGATAATATAAAGGCCCGCTTTTTCTTAAGTGCAGAGTATCAAATTTCCTCACATGCCAACAAGTCTGGGTAAAATGATATCATAGATCAACCTGACATCTTGCCTGTGGTTGCTTTTGCTCCGTCTCTTTGGACTTGGCTTTCTCTTCAAGCTTTTGAAAGAACTGAAATAACAGATAACAAAGGCATTGAAGTTGGAAAAATTTAAACCGATGCGATAAGAAAATGAAGAAAAGTAGAGCATAATATTGCCTCTTTCCGTTTTGCCACTCTTCCTTCACTCATGAAGCTGAAAGGCGAGCATATGAAAGGAGGCCGTTCTTTGCTTCCAGTTCCACTTGAATTCGAAGACTTTAAGCATCTGGTACACAATACATTTCAATAAGAAGCTAGAAAAATCTTGTGTGATTTAATTGAGATAGTACTCCACAATGTAGGCCAATGTCATATGAACAAGAGCACATACATAAAAGTTTAGACAGCAAAACTTCTATTCTACCCTTATGTGTTTTGTGAAATGAGATTGGTTTCATTACAACAAATTCACATTTTGCTGAAAAAGGATTTCAATCTTCAGTTCATATGAGCTCCTCAAAAATTCAAAATATACAAGTATATTTCAGAAGCTAAACATACCTTCTACCTTCTAATGGGGGTTTTATCAAAGGTTGCTTTAACAATCCATTAACAGATGCCTGCAATTGGGATAAATGAACCTTCTTAAAAACATTCAAATAAATGTTATATTGTAAAATAGAAACCATCCAAAAAGTGAGCCATTGTGCAAAAATATACTGAGATGATATGAATGAGGAAATTACAGCTTAGAAGTGCCTACCCTATTAGCAATCTTCTGAGGCGGTGTCGGAATCTCTTTGGAGACTGCAAGTGAGCTTGTATGTGTCCTCTTTCTTCCAATCTGTGGAAGGTCTGGACTTGTTTTGCCTGTCTCTTTCAGGCGGGAATTAAAATTCATAGACATGTGTACGGATTTGATCGTCACCCTCTCGGCAATGTTCCCTGCATATTTCTTACTCTTCGGAGTAGCATCACTCTTGTGTGTGGGTTGCTGACTGGAGGTCGCTTTTTTGGCCGGAATCGATTGTGGCTTTGATGACCAACTTCGAGTTAGTAACTTGGAGGAGTAATTCCTCAATCTTTTCAAGCTACCCCCTGAAGAGACAATCTCCTTCACAGCAGCTGCCTGCAGTATTCATAAGATAACAAATTGAGGTTAAGGAGAAAAATGACTGATGTTTCCATATTCCAATCAAGACAGAGGAAAATATCATCACACTTACTTTAGCCGGTGTTTCCTTATCTTCAGCAACCGCAATTTTGCCGTGGTCTTCGACATTCTCACACTGGTTGGCACTTTCAACATTAGGAGAAGTCTCGTTCTGGTCAATAACTTCTTCTTCTTCTTCCACCTTACCAGTTTCCACCATACTCTCCTCATTCATAGAATCATGAGCATCAGCATCAGTAGTAGACACAAACTCAGCATTCTGAACAAAATCCTGTTTTTCATCAGTTTCAGTCACTTGGTTGTTTGGTCTCATCGGCTCTGAGTCCACGCAAGGGCTGGTGCAACTTTTGTCCTCAGTTTCAACTTGAGTCATCGCGGCTGCGGTATTCACTCCCTCAAGCTCAGCTGCTGCCTTTTGTGCAGCTTTTCTCTTGTAGTGAGCTTCGAAATATGCTTTCTTCTGAGCAACAGAGCCCGGTTTGGAGAACTTTTCAACTTCTTCCATGTAGCGGTTATGAGAGAACGCTGACCATTTCTCCCAAGCCAGAGACTCTGACATAAACCTTCCAAATGAAATGGATTCTCCAAGAGCTCGAATAGGATCTCCCTGTTCAAAAATGAAGGGATTGTCAGAGAAACTCGAAAGAATTATCAGATAAAGTCACAAGAAACCATCAAACCACATCATATCAAGATTTAAAACGATCCATTTTCCATCAATTTCCAGATAACAAAAGAACAGTCGAGCAACTACACAAGAAATTAATTCAAAACAGTAACAATTAAAGAAACCCAGTAAAGAAAAACAAGACCATTTCAGGTAACACACCTCTTTGGGTTCCCGTGAAGCATCAGAAGGATGAGAGAAGGATCTGAGAAGGCAAGCTGATTCACCCATGTCGCCGCACTTCACAAGAAGAAAAATTTTCCCAAAAAAGGAAAAAAAAAAGAAAAAAAAACCCACCCTGAACTCTCTGAATCACAGGCTCTCCGGGTACTAAAAGAAAACGAAGCTTTGGAGCGATGAGGATATTTTTGAGCAGCAAGAAGTGGGATGTTCTCTCTCTCTCTCTGTGGCTCCAAGATTTTCTCGGAATGAATCTGCAAAATTTGTGTGTCCGACGCTCTCTAATTTAGTGGGTCTGAGAGCTTGAGGAGAGAAATTGGGCCCAAAATGATGGTGAAATCAAAATCTTTCGCAACGTCTAGTTTTTTAGCTCTTTTCAAACTTGAAAGAAAGGCTACTTTTTTTAATTGTGGACTGTTTTGGTAATGCATAACGGTAGCAAGGGGATTGCTACAATATTAAAATAAAAGTCTCAATAAAATCCTAATTGGTTTCTTGAGATATGAAATAAATAATCCATTTTGATTTTGCTATCAATACGTTGGATTATTTAACATTTTTTTTCCCATTTTTGTGAATTTAGAATACATTGAATCACCAACTAATTCGAATAAATTTAAAATTATTATTTTTAGGTTATGTGTGTATATACATTTTGTTATTGTTTTGGGAGAAAAAAGGAAAAAATTGTGTATATATAGAAGTTAGTTCTAAAATTTAATATCAATTTCTGATAAATGAGAATTTGTAAATTTATGAAGATGTTGGTCTATAAGGACAGAGATTCTCTCCCTCCACGTCACCAATAATGGAAACTATTACAACGGCTACTTCTCTGCAGCCTTTTGGAGCTGTCCGCTCCACAGCTAAACTTTTAAATAAATTAAAATAAATAGCTTTTGGCGTATTTATTTAAATTAAAAGAAATTAAGAGAGGATACGAGAAAATCTTTTTTTTTTTTTAGTTCTGAAAATCTTTGATGCTATGAAAATATCTATCTCACACCATAAGTAGAATAATTATGACCAATCAATTCTTTCCCAATGATTTTTTATTTTTCAACCAATACGAATATAACTAACAGTTGTAGAACTTGGAGATTCAATTATTCATCTTCATATTTGTTGTACTAAAGAAAAATATATATAATTTCAAAATTAAAATATACAATATATTCCAAAACTTTTAACTTTGTTTCCAAATTAAAAATGCCCTTGAACAAAATTTCTGTTAAAAGGCTTGAAAGTGGGCAGAACGAAGTGATTACGTGGAATTTAATAATGTGCGTAATAGTTAACATGGAAATATTTATCAATTAAGGATGAAACTTTTGTTTTTTATTATCCAAATTTCAAATATGTTCAACTGTATCAAAAAGAAATCACAGTAGATTTTCTTTCTCTTGTTTCTTTTATTTTTTAGTATAATCAGTGAGGTCAGAAAAATTCGAATTCATAACCTCTTAATTCAAGACGGATGTCAATTCACGCTAAACTAAGATCATGTTGGAACTAAAACTAAGATGATGTTGGCGCTAAACTACCATGTTGGCGATCATGTTGCTTTCTTTATCATAATATATGGGCAAATATATGCATGTTTTGTCCCAATTGAATTTCCATTAAGTTTTTTTTTTTATAATCTTTTTTTCCTCTAATATAATAATATTTTAATAAATAAAAAAAATATAATCTCATTTGTCACAGAAAGAGGGTCAAGTAATTAAAAATACTTACTTTCTCATGGAAAAAAAAATAAAGAAAGAAAAAACCTAAAAATACTTTCCAGAACTTTCATGACAATTACAAACATGTCAAAAAGTGATTTTCAGTTCTTTAGAGTTCATCAGTGTACCCTTTTCCCTCTAAAAAGTGTTAGTAGAAAAACTGGTTTACATCAAAATACTAATGCAGAAGCACCCTAAAGCCAAAGCACCAAACCAGTGATTATAAATGTTAGCAGCAGGTTGGGGTTTATCAGGGCTCCCCCATTACAAATTCAAGGCTATTGCAATATTTGAGGAATGAAAACTGCATTTCCATTCAAATGTTACAAAACAGATCAGAAAAACAAGATTCTTTTAAAAAAGAAACCATCACTGAAACTTGTGTACATCACCTTGCTGTATGTTCTTCCAACATACTGTCGTATAAAGCTCCCTAATTTTTCTGCTAAGTAACAGTTTTGGATACAAAAAAAACCTTGCTAGTCCACCGTTCTATGTACCTTTGAAGCTCTCCGGTTTAAGAAGTTCATTTGGCTGCTGCACAATCTTGTAAACCACCACTCCACTCTCAAGTTTTAACCCTGAAAATGTGGATTAAGTAATCATTATACCACTCTGAAACTCATTTCTGAAGGTTAAAAAATGTCAATGCCAACAACCATAAGGTTCTTGGCCTTTTGGAGGGGCAAGGAAATGGGAAGAGAAGTAGTTAGGAAATAATACTCACTTGGCCTTTTCTGTAGAGTTCTCATCTGACTCCTCACCTTCGAGCGAACCTAGTGCAGTGAGTTTGCCGAATGAGTCCTTTGCATCTCCAAAGAAGTCCTTAACTTTATCGAGAACTGTCTTCAGCTGGTCTTGAGTTGGAAGCTAAGATTGGATTCAGAAACAATGTTAGGAAACTAGACGATCTAGTTGCAAATCTGACTAACTGACACAAGTTACTACAGAACTACGTTCGTTTCAAAGATTACCACATGGTGTTCAAGGACTTACATTCTCAATCCTGTACTAGTAAAAGAGAACAAATGCAGAGCTAGAAAATCCAATTCTTACCTCAATTACATCCGTGGTTGAAAGTGCCGATCTCAAATTGCCATTTTCCTGCATGTAAGTATATATTTATCATTACGTCAATACCATTGTTGTTCATCAGTCAGGCAGTATAATCTAAATATTGCCCCTATGAATCATAGATAAAGGTGTGAAAACATTACCACAAGCTTGTAGCCATATCTGAATTCTGTAGCTGTCCGCAACACACGAAACTGTTTAAATGCCGTCTTCTGTATCTCCTTTTCATCCTATTGATTGGTAGATCAACCGTTAGTAGCTTAAAGAGAGCTTAGAATTAAATTGTTCTAGGTTAGAGAATCTAGTAATCTTTGCAAAAGCAAATTGACAGAAAGTGTAGAATTAACTATTTTTCTCAATGGATAGAATTTGTGGCAACCAACTAACAGAATTCATAAGTAACTCCAAAAGAACAAAAACACTCTCTTAAGGTAAATTCCCTCATCACAGCAGCGTGTTAACTCCCTTATACTTGTTTTCCCTTTCTCTTATACTTACCAATAATGGGCGGCTTATCACAATGCATCAAGAATAAGATAATAGAGAAAAATATCTTCAATAATCGTCTTCTCTGTTAGACAGTAACTTCTTTACAGATGAATTTAAAAAAAAAAAGGATGATAATTGAACCTTACACGGTAAATAACAGCAGCCAGGTTCCTAGCCAGAGTGTCTTTATAGATATATTTGCCAAGAAAATTATCTTTTGCTGCAACCATGATTTTGGCGGTCGTGCCACCATTTATAAGACTCAGCGGGTACCATAGATAAACCTGCATAAATAAACGTAAAAGGGGATGATGAAAAAGATACGGTATTCCCAATAATTTTTTGCAATATATTGAACTTTAGGGTAACCAACGGAAATCCTGTTATTCAGAAAACAGTTTTGGGATTTCAAGTTAATAATAAACTTCTTTCGATGGCATATCACACAACAAATATCGATAAAGAAAGAATTTAGAAACTACAATATGTTAGCTATTCAATAAGTGGCTAATGACATGCTCTTTATAATTCCTAATTTTAAGTAATAGTGAGTAGTTATTATGAGTAGTTGGAAGTTTCTGAGTAGTGAGAAGTTACGATAGTAGTAACATAAGTGATTTTCGCTTATCAAAGAAACCTGTGATGAAATGAAGAAGGATGAATTTCTCAATTCCAGGTTGGGAAAAATCAAGAGCCTAAGGCAATTTTACTTTCCAATTCACTTCACATTGAATCTCGAGTTAAGATCCACAAACACAGTTTACACATAGTTCATCAAGTCACCCCAAATCTCACAATTCCACGAGCAAAGAATTAATCAACAGAGAGAAACTAGACTGAAAAGTAAAAAATAAAAATAAAGCTGTATGTATTCGAAAGGATAGGGAACAAACATTGGCCATACGGATGAAGATAACGAATTTGGGATTGCCGTCGTCTTCAATCTTGGGGAGCGGTGGAGGCGCAGCCCTTTGAAACTGACGAGCTTGCATCCCTTTTTTGCCTTTGGCTTCCACCACGAAAGTGTGCCCGTGCCGATGCCTCTGCTCAGGCTTCTGCGTCGTTCTGGCCGATAAGAGCGAGTGCCGGACGAGTCCATCGTCTTGTAGCCTCGAATTCGAGAGGGGGAGTCGAACCAGAGCGTTGAGGGACATGGCGACCTCCATTTTTGCGATGGGGTTATATCAGAGTTGAGCTTGAAATGGATGGGAGCTGGAGCATTGCAGTTGAATTGGGATTGGAAGATTTCTGGGCGAGCCTGCTCCGCCCTCGTGGAATCTTATCCACCAATCTCCACCCATACACCTGGCACTGCCATTGCCACATCCTCAGCCATGTAAACATTCTTATTAGGTTTTTTTTTTCTCATTTAAAATTGTGTGACTAAAACCTGTGAGTTCAAAAAAAAAAAAAAAACTTTAAATCCATAAATTAATACCTCCTTCTAGTTAACATACGTGGGATGAAGATTCGGATGAAGATTCGAACTCACCATATTTTGATGGGATATTAGTATCTTAGTCAGTAGTTGAGGTAGGTTTGAATTGTAATGATAGACATTCTTAAAAGTTACGTTCCTGTTTTCTTGCTTTCTTTTCTTTTCTTTTTTTAAGCTTAAAGTTTACGCTTTTTGTGATTTTTAGTGTTCATTTTAATCTACTTGATGTGGCTAGGTTAATATATTTTATGGTTATATTTAGACATTTGTGTAACATGATTTTTGGTGAATAATTTATTTTGGTTGAGTTTTACATATTTTTTTAACTTTGATGCAGTAGTAATTTTCTATTTTTTAAAGTTTTCTTTAGAAGTATTTTTTTTTTCAAATTTGTGATTTAATTCAATGAAATTGATAAAATTAAAGTTAAAATTGATGGGCTAAAACTAATAATAAAGGACATCCCAGGACAATATCTTCTAATTTTTTTAGTACGAACTCACAACTCGTGGTTGGAGATATATGCCAATTACGCTGAGCTATGCTCGTTTTGGCATTTTTATTTCTAATAATTATATGTTCCATTTTAAACCTTCCTTTCTGATTCTTTTTCAGTTAAATTTCCCCCTCTGCACCGATTATGTTTAATAATTTTTAAATATATGTATTTTCTTGATTTAAATATTGTTTTGATATGCTAACCTTCAATTTTATTAAATTGAATTAGTCAATGTACTTTCAAAATATTCATTTTTGTTCAATACTTTCAATTTCTATTCATGTTAGTCATGGTATTTTGAAACGTCTATTTTTATCCATATACGATCACGATTTCAACACGATACTACAATCAATAAGTTTATTGAAACACTGTCATAATTTTTCGTTTTTTTTTTGTTTTACCATAGACACTAACATAAATTTGTATTAAAGGAAGGTTGATGTGTATAGACAAACTTGTATTAAAATTTTGTAGAAAGTGACATGATCACTTTTAAAAATAGAGAGATCAAAACATATATTTTGAGAATACAGGTATCAAAATAGATATGTTTTGAAAATATATGGATCAAAATAGTATTTAAACTCATTTTCTTTAATAAATCTCTAAAATGCATGGCCCCATAAACAAATACCTACAATTTATGATTTTTCTTTTGAACCTCTATTTTATATCTTATGCTTTCACCTAACTATCTCAAAGATAATGACATTTGGCTGACAAAGAATTAATTCATTAAATGAAATCGACTACTAAATTAGATGAAGAAAGAGTCTAGCTTAGACAAAATAAAACATCTGTAAAGTCAAACTTTATTGCATTATATTAACATTTAATTAAGAGATTTTTTTTAACAGAAAATTAAGAGATATTAGAGATGTAACCAAATGTATTACCCGGAGTAACCCGGATCAGTTCAACCCTAATTAGTAATTATTGCAAAAAACTATTAATATTGTAATATATTTTTTTTGGTTAGTTATTAGAAATGGTCAATATTTGTATTTATCCAAATAAAAATATTTTTATTGTAACTTGATTATAATTTTCCCAATTACTTCCGTAGAAATAACTATAGATTAAAATAACATACTGGTGTTTATGCTATAATGTGATAAGGGCGGGTTATAATTAAATATGAGCCACTAAATATATGATAATATGACAATAACTATATGGTTCACAAACTTTTAAAAGCTTATTTTTATGAACTTAAAAAAAACATTTTGATATCTAACATTTTCCTGATTTTTTTTTAAAATAATGATTTTGTTCTCTAAACTTTCAAAAAGTCTATTTTTATCCCTAAAATGTGTCTGGTCCCATAACTACCTAGGCAAGGTGTTACATGCTAGATAAAATAAAAAAATTTATGCAAAACAAAATTTGCTAGTAAATGTTGACTTAAATAAAATCATAAAACTTTTGGTGGAACTTCCTCTAAAAATGGGATAAAACACATCTCATTTCACACCTTGTTTATGCAAAAAAATTAATCGAGGTATGACTTGAAACAGGTATGACTGCTGGAAGAATTTGACCTGCTCCACGTATGATCGCTGGAAGAGTTTGGGTGTCAATGAATGACCAGCTCCAGAGGTCAAGGTAGGCTGACTGGAATGAACTGAAGTGTCAGGAATGAGCTGAAAGGTCACTTGGTGAGGAAAGACCTGCACAAGGGAATAAACACTCCGACGCTCAAATCAGTTTCGTGTTCGACCTTAGTATGAAGACCGAGCTAGAATACGATACCTGATTGAAGAGTGAAGTGCCCTATTTATATGTTCGGGTACCCAACAAGGAATCCGACCAGTGGTTGAGCATGTGGGGACCAAGATCGACCTGTCGGGAGCAGCTATTCAAATTCATACTTTTGTCATATGGAATTTGGCCAAGTATGGAAGATCGTTCCTGATCTTCAGGGAAGACCTTCATGTCAGCCTTCAGACTTCAGGTCGATCATTGGACAAGGCCATGACGAGGTCAGCCATTAGACAAGGCCTTCAGGTCGGCCCTCAGGAGAGTTCGTCGGTCACCAAAGAACCTTCAAAATTAGACTTTTATCTGTCCTCCACGTGTACGTATATGGTTTTCACCCCAAACACACTTTATATGATCTCATATTATCTTGAAGTATGCCTCTCTGCACACCACTAGAAACTTATCTCATAAACTAAAACTACCATTAAACAGATTCCATAAGTAGAAGGTATTTTTGACTTGATTTAATAATTAAATTCAAAAATAAAATTTTGCTCCAATACAATACTATGGAAAAAACGCTGGCCACACTAGTTATGTTACCAAAATGAGAATTTTGTCCTCGAAGTTCATTCAAGTTAATCAATGCATGCATTTGAAATTCACTTTCTCAAGTTGCTTTTTTTTTCTTTCTTTTTTTTTTCCCACTTGTAATCATATAGTCTCGTCAAATGTTATACACTATCACAAATTTTTTTTTTGAAAAAATTATATTTTAACTCATTAGATAGCAACTTTTAACACTTTATGAACATCCAATCAAACATATAATTCTTACACATCTTGTACTACAAATACTGCTTCTCAATTTAATATGTGCTTACACAACATAGAAGATATGAAAAACTCCATGGATTTTAGAAGGTTCTATTAGAAGCTTAAGCTAAACACTAATGTTAGAGGTCCAATATGCTTGAGGGGCCTCTTAAAAAGTATAGGGAAATACTTGTCTCTCCTTAATAGTTAGGAGCAACTTTTTCCTCACYACCGTTGAATATTTGACAAATTAAGGAAGAGAAATGTAAAAACATGAACTTCTCGACTCAATTTTTTCTTTCTTGCCAATTCTCAACGCCTCTTTTCAATGAAAATTTTGTCAATTACTTAGAATTAGAATTCTAATCTCTCCGACAATTATCTTCCTTTACTCTTTTGTCGATTTTGTGTCACTTTCACCTTTCCTCTAATAAATTTGACCTTCCCTAAAACTAATTTTAACCAATTTTAGAAGCTATCAGTTTTCTCTTACCAATTTATTCCAATAATTTTAACCAAACACCCCAAACCAATAAGTGTTCTTTCTTTAAATTAAAATAAGTTATTTGCTATTTCCATGGTATCAAGCAAATCCGTAATGATTTAATCGTTAATATTAAAAGAACTAAATCATATGTTTAACTTCATTAACATTATCGAATTAATTACATGTGGTGCCAATTTGAGTATGGTTACCTAGCGTCACAAGTATAAGATATATAATTATTGGACAACCGTATCCTATTGATATTATCATCACCTTCCTTATTATTAAGGGATGGACAAACCACCACTCAATCCAAAAGATTCATTTAATACTCTCCTCACTTGTAGCCTTGAAAAATTACATCAATATTGCAAGAATTCGAACACAGGACCTCCCACTCTGATACCAGGATGAACAAACTACCACCCCAACCCAAAAAGTTTAAGTTAATGGGTTGTCTAACACTTATCTTCATTCTCTAGTTCATATAAGACTTTGTTTGCAATCACCTTACAAATCATAAATTTGAATACCCGCACCATTCATTTTACTAAATAATAATAATAAATCATTCCCATTAATCATAGGAGGAAAAGTATAGAGATCCGTGGCATTATATAATTTGACTTGTGAAGATTACCAACTTCCTCTCTCTATAAATGAATCAAATCAGTCGCTGAAATTACAAATAAATCAAACTTCATTTTTCCATAGAGAGAGAAAAATGAAGCTTGAAGTTGAAGTAATCTCAAAGGAGTTTGTCAGACCTTCTTCTCCGACGCCGGAAAATCTCCGCCGTTACAAATTCTCCTTCCTCGACCAAGTCACCGCCGATGTCTACAATCCCATGGTCTATTTCTACGAAGCGCTCGACGGCGGTCCAAATTTCAACGCCGTCGAAATTAAAAACCGCCTCAAAAACTCCCTCTCCCAGGTCTTGTCGAGCTACTATCCCCTCGCCGGCCGACACCACAACGACGCCGATTCTTTCATCGATTGCAACGACGATGGCGTTCCTTTCCTGGAAGCACGCGTCAAATCCAACCTCTACGACGTCGTTCGCCACTCCTCTCCCGCGGATCTCAACGACCTCCTCCCCTTCCAGTTGGATCAACTCAACGAAATTTCCATGGGCGTTCAATTTAACGTGTTCGAATTGGGCGGAATCGCCCTCGCGATTTGCGTGTCGCACAAAATTGCCGACGCTCTGTCGTTTTTCTCCGTCGTGAACGGCTGGGCGGTGGCCGCACGCGGCGCATCGGAGGCTCTCGGGCGGCCTCATATTGCGGCGGCGAAGCTGTTCCCGCCGAGGAACGTGTCTCTGTACAATACGCGGAACAGCATCGTGAGAGATAGAGTTGCGAGGAGGTTCGTTCTAGAAGGTTCGAAGGTGGAAGCCATTAGAGCGAAATACGCCGACAGCGCCGCCATGGAAGGCCAGAGACGTCCTTCCAGAGTTGAGGCCTTATCAGCTTTCATTTACAGCCGCTTCCTCGCCGCCATCAATCACGAATCCGGAGCTCAACCTGATCGGTAAATATATACTTTTTCAATTTATTTATTTATTTCAATTGCTTAAAATAATTCGCGTGGACTTTCTATTCTATTCCCGCGTGAGTTCGAATAAGGATTTTTTTTTTTTTTGGGTCATTATAACTATAGGCTGATTAACGTAACATCAATTTCGATATAGGATGGGATAAATTGATAGGATATTATATTGTAAGAAAATTGGATTTAATTTGTTACCTAAATTTAGTCACTTGAACTTCTAAAATAATAATCTATCTTTTTATTGTAAACTTTTTAACAAAAATGGATATATTGACTACACGATTAATACGTTAATGTGGGTATGTATTTGACTATAATGTATATATATATATATATATATATATATAAAATAAGTATTGAATGGATGAATATTATGTGGTAAAATACAAGAAGACCTCTTCTTCTTTTTTCTTTACATTTATCTTTGTGATAACAAAGGTGAGAGGAGAGATTGACTCTTCCACTTCAAGATTGGTAATTGGTAACTTATATCTACTAAAGTCCTGTTTAATCACTATTTTATTGTTTTATTTTATATTTTTGAAAATTAAGACATCACTATAATCCATGCATTATATTTCTTTGTTTTGTTATCTATTTTGATATCTAAAAAACGTTTTCAAATAAAAAGAAATTTAACGAAAAAATTGAAATGTATATTTTTTAAAAATATGAAAACATATCAAATAAATTGTGAGAAAAAACTAAAATTTTTAAAAATAGGATAATTATCCAATGGAGTTTGAGCTATTGGTTGATATTAAAATAGAGATTTTTGAAAGTTTAGAGAATATATAAGGTGATTGTTTTATATTAATCAAAATAGCCGTGTGTGAATACAATTTTTTTAACATCTGTAATATATAATAATTATTTCAATCAGTCAAATTTGTCCTTTAATTAATATTGACTTTGATATAAATAGAAATATTTAATTTGGAGTAGAAATAATTAATTGTATTCAATAATGAACAGATTATTCCTAGTGTGCCATACGGTGAACATACGCCAGAAACTAGAGCCGCCGCTTCCCCAAGACGCGTTCGGAAATTATTACAGAACCGCCCTGACCCTCCCCTCCCCCGAAACATTGACCGACGACAACTGCTCCGGCCTTGTCAACGAGGTTAGACATCAGATCGCCAAAATCGACGCCGAGTTTCTGCGGCAGTTCCAAGAAGAGAACGCGCAATTGGAGACCATCAAGGCCACGTCAGCGAGGTTCATGAAAGGAGAGATCGTGTCGTTCGCCTTAACCAGCCTCTGCCGATTTCCTCTGTACGACGCCGATTTCGGGTGGGGAAAGCCGGCGTGGGCGGCCTCGCCGGCGCTGCCTTTCAAAAACCTCGTCGTTTTGATGGACGCGAAGTCCGGCGACGGCGCCATTGACGCTGTCGTCCATTTGAACGAACCGCACATGGCTAAGCTGGAAGCCGACGAGGAGTTTCTCAAGTTTGCTTCCCCAACTGCTTCTTCCGCTGATTAAATTCCAATGGTTTTCGTTAATTTGTGGTTTGTTATATTATATTATATTTATGTCTATATTGTAATTTTTTTTTTAAATGTAATCTTTCTTCCATGTCATCCTTGCATCAATTCCACTATCTTCCTTTTGTAATTTATTTTTAATGAAAAATAATACAAAAATATATATTTTTAAAATAATGAGCTTTCAATTTTGTTGATAAAAAAGAATGTCTTATTTATGTACTTTGATATAACTACCATCAGCTTGATGTCAACTTCCCTGTTATAATGTAAAAGGTTGATTAAATTAAAAATATATATGTTAACAAAATATCACAAATATGAAATCAATATTAATAATTAAAAATTTTAACTTATATAAAAATGCTCTTTTTTATTTGATATTTTAATAAAATTAACACATTAATATTGCGTGTATCGATATTTAAAAACTTGAATAGAGGTAACAAACTTCAATGTGTGAATCCCCGAAGCATGGTTTGAGATGATAAGATCATTCCACAAAATATATAAAAATAAAATTTCAACCTGTTATTATTATTATATATTATTATTTTGAATAACAACTAATTCCTTGCTAGACAGGCACTGATATATATATATATTACCAGTCATTTGTTTATAGATTATATCAAAATACAAGTTTGAGATAGCTTCCTGCATATAATAGTACAAGTTAGTATTAAAATATTATCTAGTCAAGGTTTTGTTGAGTGTATATATGACTTATGAGCTGGATTAATATTTGATTTACAAGTATGTAGTTTGAAATATTTACGTTTACGTAGATTTTCGATTTAGATGATTGAAGATGAGGCTTGAGCGTCACTCGAGGGAAGACCTGCAACAAGAGAGGCAATAATACTCTGACATACAAATACAAATAAGTATAAGTTCAATTTTGGTATAATTAAGAATGAGCTAGAAAGTGATATATGATACTAAGTGAGACCTTCTATTTAATTAAATGTTGAATGTTCGACAAGATGTCCGATCGGTGATTTTTACAATAAGATAATTTGTTGCTGAAGGTTGGCTTGTCGGGCACGCAAGGTTAGGAGACAAGCAAGACCTTCAGCCAAATGGAATTTAAGGCGAAGGTTGGTCATTGGTGGTCGTCCGACCTTCCTTTGTTCTCCACATAATGAAGCTATTTTTAACGAATACACATTTATTTCTTACATCAACTAAATTTTATTGTTCTAATATATGTGCACATCGCTTCTATATTCAAATAATCTGGACTGAAGATTTGTCATTTGAAGTATAGTCTACACGAAATTTTTTTATATCAACTCGTCTTTTGTTAATAATAACTAAAACGAGAAAAATACTTGATTAAATACGTAAATTTGTAGAAAAGAAAAGAATAAAAAAAAAATCACATTCACACGTACATACATATGATACGGAGATTTTGGAGGTATTAATTAAATGGTTTTGTCGTAGATTGGTAGTTGGTAGATACGGCTTATAAATGAATCAAAACCGTATATTTAAGACTTTCATCAATTTTCCCACTCAACCAAATTTGCTGACCTTTGTACAGTAACGATACAACTAGGTTTCTACTGACCCGTTTTTTTTTTTTTTTTTGATTCTTAAAATCTAGCTTCTAATTATATAATCCAAATAATTGAAATTTTGTAAA
>NW_019104491.1:474961-488821 GCF_001995035.1 Momordica charantia
CAATTGATTTCCCTAAACACCGCGAACAGGAAGGGGTCAAAAACAGAATAATCAATTCGAATCCAACTGAATTGGCTGTCGGTTCGGACTGACTTTATAAGCTACGATACAATTTATAAAAAGAAGAAACTCTTGGGTCCATACCCACTAAATTGTAAATGTTGTCAGCCCACCAGGCTACCAGAAAATTCTTTATATGGCTGCTTTATGAAACAAATTTGGAATAATCCTAAATGGAAATTATATAGTAGCCAATGAAATGTGACATAGAGGTTCACACTCCAGATTTCATTTCGAGGCAATTTCAAAAACAAATGCAGCTAAATTCTTGATTTGAGTATGTGCTACTGCTAAATTGAATGGAAAGTGAAACAAAAGCTTTTAAGAATAAAATGTTTTTTCCGGTAGAAACATAAAGGCAAGTGAAATATTACCAGCTAACTTTCCCCAGGAAGAATGGAGTGGGTATTTAGTAAATATGAATTGAATCTACCTACACACACAGGCTAACCGTTAAGGGGAAAACAAAAAAATAAATATGATTTTGATACAAAGATGTATCCACGATAGAACAAACAAAATTTCAGAACGCTGAGGAAATTCTTTCTGTTGTAGAAAGAAGAGAGGGAAGAAGTTACCAAAATTCCTTCTGCCTCACAAACTATATTCAGCCTTGGTGTCAATAAATGCTTGAATTGATGGTTCTCTGCCGAGAAAGTCTGATAAAACATCAATTGGTTCTTTTGCACCTCCCGGAGCCAATACCTGCCACATTTGATAGGTAAAATTCCATTCAATTCCCTCTGGGTACGATGCACCGATCTTTAGGATAGTGTGTTAGGCGATGGGATACTATTAGAATATCAACTAGTTAGTATGAGTTAGCTATATGGATAGAATATGATAGAGTTGTTAGAGGGAACTAATGGTCAGCTGTTATAAACAAATTAGCAATGGCTTAGATATATGGAAGTTTTGATGACCGTTGGAATTGTTCCTTTATTTGCTAAATTAGATACAAAGTCTGCCTTTGAAATCTTTGCCGAGTACTCTAAGCTTAAGGGCTTCCTTTCTGCACAAACACGCATATTCTGCCCATGCCGTTGGCTACTATTGCTAAGTCCATTGCATGGTTTACGGACCTTCACACAAACCAGAATAATAGTGAAGGATGAATATTAAGGGGTTATTGGAGGAACAATTGGTGTTTGAGATTCCAATACATACTGGAGTAACGGGAATAGTTGCACTAGGACTCTGTTTGTGCTAAAGCTTCAAGTATAAGGTTACAAGCAATATTGGGTATGGGAAGCTGGATTGAGTTCAGGATGGTTTGGCCCCAGCCTCTGCATTTTTCTGGATTTCTCATTTTTCTCATGAAAGTTTTTTTTTTAATATCCGTGAGTATCCGAATCAGCTTACACACACCTCATGGGACACACCTCATGGGACAACTGCATGACCCTAAGCTTTAACCAAAGATTCATGAGGATTCTCCAACCATGTTTAGGTTGGGTAAGGCCAAGCAGCATAATATATTACGAATCTTACTAGCATTGTGAAGGTCACTTATCTTGTGTTCTCGACTCAACAGGCAGCATTCTCAAACCAATCACCTTGAGAACAAGATGATACTTCTGACAGTAAGTAACGTTAGGTGTCAGGAATCAGGATATATTTAGTATATGGATTCTTAAGAATATTGAGTTAGTTATATGGGGAGTTGAATTTATTAAGAGTTGTTAGATGGAATTAATTGTCAGCTATATAAATAAAGGAAGAGGAGGTGAAGTAAGATGGGTAATACCGGATTGATAAAATCGCTTGGAATGGGAGTAGGAGAGGCCTCTCAAATGTCTTCTCCATATTATAACCTTCTCCTTATTTTACTACAAATTCCGACTTAGATAAAAGACAAGAAAGTAAAAATACCTAGATCTTACTATGAATTTGGGGAGACAAGCCAAAAACAGGCACGTAAACCAAATTTGAACAGGATAGCAAATTAATGTGAGATAATTCTATTCTGGCAACATTGCTTTCACTAATTTGAATGAACAGGTGACATAAAATAAATCCAAATCACAATCAAAGTTGTGTATTACCTTATTTCTGAACTGCAACCCAATATGCTGGTTCAAAAGATCACCACGAAACTTTGAGACAAAAATGTCAGCCGAAAAGACCTGCGACAGTTAGATTTGCTGCTAATGCTTTATATAAAGAAAGATACTACATGCCCTATACAGGAGCGCTCCTGAACATTCTATTTTCCCTTTCCATTTTTGCACGATGATGCAATTATTACACCATTGAACTTCTTAAAAAATTCCAAAATTTAGAACATTTAAGCACATATTTATGACTACTGAAGCATATTCCAAAAATAATTCACGTGCTTGAAGGGTAATGTATACGGTATACCTCACTCCATACACGGCTGTAACAGGCAGCTTCATAACCAATAGCACTAGACGGAAAGCATGACGCAGGATTGGTTCCTTCCAGCATGGGCAAGCCCAGCATTACCTGCGAAAGTGACACTACATGAAAGTCTTGCATGTAAAACTCAACTTAATAAATAAATTCTTCACAATGTTACCTTTGAATGGAGATGCTTGAATAATTCAATAATGTCAACATTTTCAGCACAATGTATAATTTGATCAAACAGACCTACATACAGAGATTTCCAAGTTATTCAATGAAAAAGAACATGTGCAGCTGATGGATAGAGTGCGAGTAGGCAGGGGAGTTTGTCCTTTTGCGTTTTGGTTGTTCTTGTGCTTTTGATTTATCTCCAAAGGACAATATTAGTTAATTGCTTGGTGGTCATAGATTCAAGAACAGGGTTAAGTTTCTTTGGGTCAATGCTATTAAAGCAATCATTTGTAGTCTTTGGTATGAAAGATACCAAATAATATTTGAAAAAAAATGCACTGTTTGGGTAGAGAGAGTTGATGTGCTTCTTGGAGTGCTTTATCAAGCTCTTTTTGTGATTGTTCTCCTAATATAACGAACACTAATTGAGGTGCTTTTATGCAAACCCCATTTGAGGTGCTACGTGCTATAGGTCTATTACTGAGACGTTTCGATCATTCAATAAAAAAGTGTTTCTTGTTTAAAAAAAAAGTTACAGAGTACAAGAAATGGCATACAATAAAGAACTTCTTGCTTCAATTTCAGCGCAGAAAAAGAATGTCGCCATTTTTTAAGTGATTCACATACTTCATCCTTGATGGGCACTGTGATATCCTAGACATTGCACAAACAGAAGATATGGCTTCATACAATCAATAATAAAATACTATTAACACATGGCTCGGATAAAATATAACCATCATAAATGGCCTTGACCCTCCTATCACACAACAGAATTTTATAAACCCTAAACCAAATACATTTTTTTGGTCAAACGTTACGTGGTTTTTCCAAGTTTTTAAGATGCATCAGATTCTCAAATAATGTACCTAAAAAGGTGTTATGGCAGTACCTGATGGAAACCAGATAACAACTTCAAAGAAACACTTTCATAGCACCTATAAAATAGACACAGAATTAACTGGTGGATACAGTTGTTGAATCAAAATAAGGAATACTACAATTTATCAGCTACCAGTTCTCTAGAATCTGAGCAGGGATCTCGACAAAGTCAGGATCAACACACAGCCCTGAGATCCTTGTAAATGATGCACGATTGCAAATATGCTGAACCTAAAAGTCCAGTCAACAAGATGAGGTTTTATACATTGAGATTTTAAATGACATAAATATGAAGTGTGAGTATATTGTGAATAATACTGTCACACATTTAATCCACGCACAAATATTAGCCCTACATTATTCTTTTGAAGTCATAAATCTTTACAGTTTAGAAAATTGTACCTTTTTCCTATTGTATTACTTTTCTATTAATACTAACAGTAAGAATGATGTACCAGGGTAATATTTGCAACTGGGTTAAATAAAAGGATAATTATACAAGCACTGTAACTCTGAACTGGATCGTAAAGGTAATTCATCCCAAAGCAACATGAGACCGCATTGATCGTCGTTTAATTTGGAAGTCATCGTGCCTCCACAAGTAAACATTATAACTTGCATTACAAGATTTTGCTCATCACATTTATGATAAATCTTTTCTGTCTAAGACGTAGGTGGAATCGTGGGAGGTTTTATTCCAGTTAAGTACATGGCCGAAGTCAATGACCACAATACATATTTGTCACTCGGGAACTTAAGAAAATTACCTCAATTATCCTAATTCTGACTATCTTACAGAGTCAAACCACAATAAATGATCATCTTCTAAGTTCTAATTGTTTAACTTTAATCAAACTGATCTTGATCTAATAGCTCATTAGCTACTGAATTTTAAGTTTAAACGAAGACAAAAAAAAATGACATCAAGGAGTAGATCAATTAATAACACAGAAAGTTGCCAACACAAGCACCCTCTCCAACAGAGAAAGCAAGTATCAACAACTTAGAAGAAAACAGGTAAACCAAATATATCATACCACATGGCCAAACTCATGGAAGAGATTAACCACTTCGGAGAAACGCATCAACCCAGTATGACCACCAACGGCCTTCTGTAACTGAGATATCAGTAACGCCACTGGTATCTAGTAAAAGAAAAGATAATTTATCAGTACAATTTGTATATAGGATTACCATGGGAAGAAGTATATATCTGAACTTGATGTTTCAAGTACAACTCTCTTATACGTGCTGCTACACGCATGTGTATAAGGTCACCATGATCATGATGAGATTCTCCTAATAAACGATAACTATATATTCTAGGCATACGATACCACATGTATCCGTAAATGGGGGAAAATATTAGGTTTCAAATATATTTCTTTGTAGTGATTCTAGTGAATGACAAGCCTGGCAAAGAAAAGGGTAAATGCATTCATGATGCAGATTCCGATCCGATTGTGGCCATTAAGGTCCAATTCAATTGCATATTCAGTTTCCATATCTTATCATTTATATTTCATTCGTGATTCCATTATTTTGTAAAGAAAATGAGAAAGAATTTGATAACTATTTGTAATCCCATTCAAATTCATGTACCTAAGTAGGAAAGAAAGATAAATGTCCTACTTGGTAATAACAATGTGTTTCATGTACTTGTACGATTTTAAATACTTATAACGTTTAACAACTCTCAAGGAGTAATTTCAACTTTTTGTAAAGCTAGAACTAGGAAGTAGAATATCAGCCCCCCACCCCCACCCCCACCCAAAAAGTATACAAAGAAATTAAAATTCTGAGCAATTTTTTAAAAATATGAAATTAAATTGAGATTTTCCCCCTTTTGATAAGAAACAGAAAATCAAATTGAGATTGTCAAATACACCTATTTGAGAAAGGGAGCGATATCAAATTGTGTCCAAGTGTTATAAACTCGTAAGGAAATGCCCACATAAGATAAATAAATACATAACAAAAAAGGGAGAAACCTCAAAACAATTAAGAAACCACCAGAATCCAGCATAAACCTTAAGTATATAACAAATATTACCTGCCGGGTACCATTGGATAATAATGCACTGTTTTGAAGGGCCACCACACACGTGTGAATGTATTTTCCCTCCCTAATCAAGTACACAGTATAACTTCACCAATAACGAAGAAATAATGACAAGGTCGATTTTATAAAAAGTTTAAAGTCTTCAACAAACCTTGCATATGGATCAAGGTAGAAGTAACCAATTAGTTCACCAGAGTTGAGGTCAAAAACTGAGTATAATTTTACATCATAATGCCAAACCTCAGCATCTATCACTTCCTCAAACCTTAAACCTGTTGAAGCAAAAATTCAAAAACAAAATTGCAATTATAGTATTAAAATTTTAAGACGTAAAGAAAACCACTAGATAAGTAAACACAGTAGGACCATGCCCTCAAAATTTTCACAATGGAAATGATTACCAAAGAGGTCTTGTATTATCTTGAAGATCCCAGATAAAACCAAAGAGACAGGAAAATATTGCTTCAGAGTCACAAAGTCCAGGTTGAATTCTTGATCTTCTACTTTCTTGACATAGTATAATAAATCCTCAATACCAAATGGACTTTCTCCTTCCTCTTGCTTCTGATGTCTCATAAGACTTAATTAAGTTACATGAAACCATGATGTGGAAAACATTTGATTAATTAAGCTAACCTTTAGGTCCTTCAAACTGTCTAGTTCCTTGGCAGCCAAATCTGTTAAACAATCAGAGATGTTCTCCAAGAATTCGAATACCTGGATAAACATCAAAGTAATTACCAGCCTAAAATTTGCCAAATAGATTGGGGTTGACATTAAATTGAGAATTAATGAAACCAGTTGGTGGTTCTTCTTATGACAAGGTTCAACCAAGGCCCAGCATAATCTTGAGCCAAATTATTGGCATACCCACGTACAAGTCAAGGCTCTTGGGCCTCTACAGGAAAACTTTGAACTAAACAAATAGCCTTGGTGTAAATTCAGAGCCTTCCAAAAGAAACCATTCTTATTTTGTAATTAATTGTTTTAACAGTTTCTAAGTTAGTTTCATTGGCATGGGCTTAGTATTTTAGCCGGTAATTTAAACATGTAAACAGGTTCCAAGGTTACTAATTTGGACCTGCAGATACAAAGGCTGCGTTTGGTTGTATGCACAATTTTTCCCAATTAATAAAATAACCCTTTCTTTTTGGTTTACACTTTAGCCGGATAAATAGCACAAAAAAAATTATAAATATGCAAGGCATAAATTAGCTACTCGAATACAACTACCCTCACCACCCAAAACCACAATATGCAACGTGGCCAAAACTATTGAATTCTACTCAAATTTTGGCTTGCCTTAATTAAGATATAACAGTGAATGTTATAACCTGATTTCATGCTAATACTAAAAAGTGCCCCGAAACGAATTGTAATGGATAATAGTTCAAATCAATTACCAATAAATAAAATCAAAAGTTAATAATGTACTAACAAATAAAGCATTCCAAAATTGAATTGCTAGGAAAATATAATCATAAATATATTTTTCCAAATAATGCCAGAAATCAAAACCTAACAGGGAAGTACATGGGAACAAATATCAGTATGCTGGGAAAGATATCTCATAAAAAAAACCACTCTATAGTCCCATCTTAATTTTCTATTTTTTAAAAAGTCATAATGATATTAGGTAAATGAAGAGAACTGACATCTCCAAACAAACAACCTTGGATGATGACCTTGCCATTCTGTAATGAACAGCATAGTCTGCATAGTTTGAATAGCCTTGTAAACGGGAAAATTTATGGCGCAAATGAACCTGAAAAATTAGGAAGAATATTAAACGGCAACTTTCTATAAACTTCCTCGTAAGTGAGATTTGTTCTCCTATAGTTGAAGCTCTGCCATCACCATATATCTAAGTTATGCATTAGAAAAAAAAAATGAAGCATGACTACTTCTTCCAACAGGAATCCACACTTCGTTTACACGAACAAAAATAGCATATTCCAATCTAAATATTTATTTTCATACAGAAATTGAAGCCAGTTTAAATATCATCAACTTTTTTGAAACATAAAAGAACCATTGCCAAATTATTTCACATTATTTAAAATTGCCAATTTGCCATCTTTTAACAATATTTACTTCTTTCATATGACCATATCACCATCACCACAACTAACGTGAAAAGTTTTGGAAATTGGAATTAATATATAAACATAGTCTTCGGGAACAGGAATTACCATTTGTCAAATTAGTTTATAACTACCAAAACAAAACTGACTCAATAAAACCATTTTTAAAAATTGGATAAAGAAATCGACATGATTGATGATATAAAGGATAAGGTGCAAGGTTCGGTTATTAATATTTCATAAAGAAGAGATAATTAATATAAAACCATTTTAAGAATTGGATAAGTAACTTGCCTTATCTATATACAAATTACATAAATAAATGGGTCGCACAAAGCTCAAAATATAGTAATCAATTATAAATTTAAATTAGTTCATAAAAAAGAGATAATCAAGCTAATTACCAAATTTTCTAGAATAGAAAGATTCACTTCTCCGCACCTCTTTCCATATGCCGTTGCCACCATCCTCCTTGTCGCACCTACCTTAAAATAGTCAGTGTAAATATTATCAAGACATAGTCCTCCTTTAATCTATGATAAAAAAAACTTCACAAATAGTACCCATCTCAAAAACTTTTGTCCATTGAGTATGTAAGCAGTAAGTTGGATGATACGACTCTCAATTAAAGCTAGAAGTTTGCCCCAATTTATCTATTTGACTTGTCCCTATTGTTTGAGATCTGGATTTTTCACGATTTGCAATATATTGTGCAAAATGCCCAAAACTAATATTTAATTTTATGGGCTAACTGTTTCAAAAAATTCCAACATCACATTCGCTAAAGGATTAGAGCTCCCAAACTTTAGCTTCCTACCATTAAAAGTTTACATATTAAATAGAGATAATATGCTTTAGTTTCTCAGAGGTTACATTACATGGATATCTAACATTATGGGGTAGTTTAAATTAAGAATAGATGCAAGATGAGAAAAAATATCAAGATATAATACGGAATTACAAATAAAAATGAAAGAAACAAAATAAAATAACCTTGAGGACCAAATCTTATTAAGGAATTATATTTGGGGAAAAAATACAAGATAAAAAAATAGGTAGAGTCAAAATTTGAACTGGTTGGATAGTATTCTGTATTCCAAGTAGCTTTGGTTCAGAAGAGCATACCTTGCAATGTTCTAATACTGCCGCAATGTGATGGCTTCTCATGATCACCTTAAACTTACCATTTTCAGTTTTATCAAGACTCTGCACAAAGAAGAGATACAGTAAGTACAATGTACATTACCCAATGCTACGCAGGAATAGATCAACCTACGGTTATCTTCCAATAAATTGAAGTAGTTCCAAATTTATAGAGCAGACTTCATATTAACACGGTTAAATCGATGGTTCACCTTAAATCAGAGTGAACAGACATCCTTCGAAAACTTGGTTACATTACACTCTCACAAACACTAATTTACAAAAATATTTATTTGTAACTTCTATATACTTTATTGCCAGTATCGTCCTTCTAACCACCGAGCAGAAATGTTCCTCGTGAAGCTAGTTTGAACAATCCGGTAAATCATATATCTCATAAATAACTTGGAAATTGGAATATCCAGTCACCTTCAAATCCCCACGTAGAATACCCTATCAGACCTCTAACAAAATTACTGAATAAAAACAAATTATCTTGAGCTATGATGAGTAAAAAAAATTTCAAACATATACAGCTGAATAAGAAGAAAAATAAAAGGCGATGATAATGCCACCAGAAAGGCAAGCTAACAAAAAATATTTTTGTATTTTATAGGTCAGTATCTAATTTGTGCAAGTGCATTAATGTAAGATGCAATTCAAATATATAATAAGGGAAGAAGAACCCATACCTCAAAAAATTCTCTTGGTAAACCATCCAATTCAGCCTCACTAAGAGGCAGGAATGTACCATCATCATTCAGATTTTGAATATATCGCAGACTTAGTTCTTCAATTTGCACCCTCAATCGCTCCAATTCCTCCCTCTTTGTTGAAGAAAGGTTTAAGCCATTTCGCTCAAAGTCTCTCACCTGTCACTGATTTTTAAAAATCACCACCAGTTTTAAGCAATTGGAGCAGAGTTCAAATATTATAAAAAATAACCACAATTGACAAGGTAGGTTATTCTCTCTGTACGTATCGGTTGCAGATTCTGGCGATTAGATTGATAAAATGTGGATCAACATCGAAACCATGAAATTGAAAGGGAAAAAAAGTCAGGAATGACATGCAAGACTAGATTCCTTATCTCGTGTACCATAAGGAGCTGTTCTCAACCAAAAAGTTCTCAAAAACTATAGCTCTTCTATTTTTTATCTGTGAGTGTGCGGGCTAGCTTACACGCACCTCGATTAATCTCACGGGACAACCGTCTGATCCTACAAAATTTGGTGCCAGGAAACACATAGGAATTACTAATTCCTAAGGTAGGTAGCCATCATGGGGTTTGAACTCATTCCCTCTTAATTATATAGAGCCTTCTATTAAATCTAAAAGGTGTATTCGAGCTATATTTTCTAAAGAATAACAACTTCAATTGTTCAAGACATCAGCCATCCATGAGAATAAAGTAGGGGGAAGCAAGTTGCAAAGAACAAATATCTTAATATGTTCACACACACATAATGCAGGGAAAAAATGACAGAAAAAATTAATTAAACAAAAAAAGTATTTTAAGCTCGACACCAGTTAGAGTCTTGGTTCTTTGTAATTTAACTTATAGACTACATTGTATTTTATGTAAATATCTAAATAGTTGGATTTAGTAGTTATCTTTCATATTTTAAGGTACAACACTTTGAATTCAAGAAAAGAGGTACAAGAATCTCTCTAAATTATAACCTACTATGAGTCCATACCAAGCGTTGGATAAAGCACTTCTGTTCAGCACTTGTCTGCTCATATCTTGTAGAAAACGATTTGATAACACGATAAACATCTTCACGTTTGCTGCTCAGCCCACACAGAAAAAACAATGAGTTCTTTAACTGGCAAAGGCATACAATTTTCTATTGTGCTCTAAAATCTGCTCACGGAGCAATCTAGAAAACAGTTTATCAGGGACATGGTTTCTAAGCTCTTCAATTCTACAAAATTGATTCCCATGGCATTTACATTAATTAAGAGTCCAGGTACATAATTCGCTTCAATTTGTTGCCCCTGCCCATTATGGCAAACAATTTACATTTCATGTTTATGCCTGTAAATCATATAACTGAAGGGGGGAAAACAAGGTGTTAACAGTTCACGAATGTAACCTTTCAAGAAAGATAGCAATTAGTGATACCTGCACATCTGAACATGAGCATCTATTCTCCGCTCTGCTTCAGCACTTGCTTTGCGCACATCATCTGACGTCGATACTAGTTTTGGAAACACGCAAGATTGTACTAGTGGAAATTGTTCGGCCTCTAAATCAGCCAGAGGGGAAATTACATTCGAATGTGTAACCTGCAGGCTTCAATTGAGGTAGTATTAAAAATACCTCCGAACATGTTAGAAATCAAATTCAGGTTGTAAGGAAAATAAGGATTTGTTATATGATCACTACAAACAGACAGCCGTATTCTTGTCTCTACTTCCAAATATTCGTTGACCAATTCCGATTCAATGTAGCGGCATTTACATATCTAAAATTAACTCCATTACAGTTAACCACTTGCTACACGTCCAGAGTTTCGCTGAAACGTTAGTAGTTATCAACAACGCATCAAGACTATTATTCTATCAACCGGTCCACATCCTTCGCCAGTCTGAATTGATCGTAATTGCAGATGAGTGTCTTTACATGAGATAGAAAAATTAAAATGGAGCAGATATATATAGATACAGAAGTTGGCAGTAAAAGGCAAGATAATCGACACCTTGTTAGGAGGAACTGAGGCAACGGCATCATGAACCTTCTTCGAATTCGCAATAATTCTATCCGCTAAGTTCAGAATCTCAGATGCCGAAAGGTTGACGCGTACCTTACATCCTGGGAGCTCTGTTAGTCATCAACAGTAAGCACATAAACAGTATGACATTGCTACCGACACATGCTTCACTGCATACATGCCAGATGCGTCTTAACATGAACGCATGTGTTACAGGAAACACTGGGAAGTGAGACAGCTCGGAAGTGAAGTAATGAAGAGAAGTGGAACTGTTCGAACCAGAATACCTTTCTTCTTCTTTCGTCTGATGATGGCGGCAACAGCGAGGTTCGCGGCGACGGCGAGCAGAGCAGCGCCTCCGGTGAAGACCAGCAGCCTACTTTCCCTCTTCCGTTTGTCCATTTTCTCGCTCTTTCCTTGAATCTCTGTCATTTTCTCTCACCTAAGCGGAAATTGCGATGGAGGGAAATTTTGTGTATCTCAAAGCGGAAAGGCGACTCCGCCAAAATTTAAGATATGTCGAAATTTAATAAACATAATTCCAAATTTCAATTAATAATTCGATATTACTTTAATGATACGTGAGTCGGATGGTAAGTAATCGTTGGTCTTCATGCAATGATGGCAAGTTCTTAACCTTTTTTCTTTTATTTATTATGTTCTAATTTTTACATATGTTTTATTTTGTTAGTTTTCAAATAATAATTTAACACTAACTCAAATCAAATGTGTTTCAAAATCTAATATGTAAGGTTGAAATTGGTCTATGACTTAGTCAATAGGAACAGAGTTTGAACTGATTAAGTCACATATATTGACCAACAGATTATAAATTTGAATTATCGTCTCAATGTGTTGTACTAAAAGGTTGGTTCGTCGTGGCTTAAAATAAATTATTTTTGTTAACATAAGTTTAGATCAGCGATAATTAACATCTACTTCAGACTAATTGGTCATTAGTTCGAATTCTCTCACTCCACCATACTAAGATAAAAAAACAAATGATTTTCAATATTTTGAAGTTTTGTTCATCGAATATCAAAAACCCTAAATCAACTTTCATCATATAACAATTTAGTATTTATAACTTACACATGCATGTGGTTGCTCATAGGTTTATTGATCTATACATGCAATAAATTTAGCAAAAAAAAAATATCACAAACAGAGACTAAAATATTACAAACTTTAAACTACATATACTAAATTGTTGTATGTTAAGATTTTATTTATTTATTATTAATTTTTTTTTTTGAAGAAGTGATTTCATTAAATTAAGCCACATGGGCAAAATTTGAAGGGAAGTCCCTTTGAACAAGATCTAAAAGCCACGTAGGGAAATTAAACAGCCAGGCATATGTGGCAGAAGGGGAAGTGATCCCCCATTTTGCTAAACCATGGGCAGCACGATTGGATTGACGGGACGAATGGGAAAAGGAAATGAAGGCAAAGCAGCAGGTTAGGGCTTGAATCTCCATCACCCAATTTTGCTCATCTCCCCTTGTGTGTATCTCGAATCAGTTGAATTGCCAACAAAGAATCATGAAATAAAGTACAAGTTTAAAAAGACATGAAATAAACTGTTACAAACTATAGTTTATAGACTAAGTCGTTCCTTCAACTAAAGTACATTGATAAAAACTATTTTTAAATCATTTTAAAATGTGTGTTTAATGTCTTATTTAATCATGAACCTTTATATTTCCTTCAATCCAACAAATTTTGTTATCTGTCACTATTTCTAATGATTTTGTAGGATTTAACAGTTTTGTTTTCATAAAATGATTCTAATGATCAATCTAAAAACGTTTTTAGTATTTTCGGTTTTTGAATCTAAAATTTTAAGAGGCAAGGTTGCATTAAAAAATAAAAAAGAAATTTGATGAATATATTATTTTATTTATAAACTCGTTTTATTTTTATTAAAATTAAAACACATCAAATATAATATATTATCAATTATACAACTGCGTACAATAATAATTACACAAGATTCACAATAAAGTTGTTAGTAAATTAATCAATATTATAATAAATTAAATTAAATATTTAGTTGGTAATTTTTATAAAATATATTACTAAACCTAATAATTTTTTAAATTGAGATTCAATTACTAAATCGGTTGACAAACATGTATCAAAAACAAACAATACAATCTCACTTTTTTTTTTTTGAATCTTTTGTTTTTCGACCTTCCACCGAAACCACATTTTAAGTTTCCGTGCATTATTTATAAAAAAATATGTTTTTTTCTTATTTATTTATTGAATTGTACAGGTGACGGCAAGACATGAAAATTGTAGTTAATTTTAAAATAATTTGACTTTATAGCGATTTTGAAAGAAAGTGTAAACTGTAAAAGGCAGCTAG